>JASTWQ010001211.1:0-21028 GCA_035220615.1 Leptothorax acervorum
GGCGCGCACAGGCCGCATCGATGCCAGCATCCCCACCGCGGCAAGGAGTTCAAATTAAGGGCTCACCTGAGCCGTCACTACGCGAGGCGCACACGGAGGGTGAATCTGCGCGGCGCCGCGGAAGCGCGGCGGCGGCGGCGGATCGCCGCGACCCGGTCATGAAGACCCGGTCCGCGTTCTACTTGCGCACTCCTTGCTGGCGCGTGCCGCGCGACGTCTGTGCGCGAACAATTGCGCACACGGCACGCCGCGCGGGCGCCCCATCATCCGGTGAATGCCGCGCCGTTGCGGCACCTATGCCGCCCAGCTGGCATCCAAGACACCTTCGGAGCTACGTCTCCTTTCACGCGCCGTACGGCTTCGGACGCGTCCTAAAGTGATCGACATCGCCTCGCGCCTAGGCGATCATCCAGCACCACGGCAGCCCGGCGACTGGGATTGGTTGACCATGACTGCTCCGGCACAACGCAAGCAGCCTGATAGAGTATCATTTCCACGCCGCCAAAAGCACCGGGTACATAACATTTATTTTATAGATGATTTAAATAGAGGAAGCTTTATAAGCCGAAATCACCATGTTTGCTTAAGTACTGCTGCAAGTTTCTACTTGCTCACTTAAAAATTATGAGAAAGCAATGTGCAAGTTTCCTACTGGCTCACTTAAAACACTATGAGAAGCAATGTGCAAGTTTCTACTGGCTCACGTTACAACTATGAGAAAGCAATTTGCACGGTTTACTGGCTCACTTAAACACCTATGATGACAACAAGTGCAAGTTTATACTTGCTCACTTAATAAACTCTATTGAGGAAGCACTGTGCCAGTTTCTACTTGCCACACTTAAAAACTATGAGGATAGCAATGTGCACGTTTCTACGTTGCAGCACTTTAAAGCCTGATGACGAAGCAATGTGGCAAGTTTCAACTTTTGCCACCCTTTTAAGCTATGAGGACGGAAGCAATGTGCAGTTTCTACTTGCACACTAAAAGCTATGGAGGAAGCAATGTGCAAGTTTCTACTTGCACACTTAAAAGCTATATGGAAGCAATGTGCAATTTCTACTTGCTCACATTTTTTATTATCCTTAAAAAATTCATTTTTTGAAAGTCTCAATATTAAGACTTGAGGATGTTCTAACTGCAATTAAAAAGTTAGCCCTTTTGCAAAAAGACTAGCCCCTTTGCAAAAATGCCGCCCCTCTTTGCGAAACACTGATCGTTCCTCAATAAAACTGAACGCCCACTTTAGGCTTTTTGGCATACATTGGCTGATGCTAGGTAGACACTTACGTCAGTTTTATTTTAAAAAACGATCAATGCTTTTGCAAATAGAGCGCCCTTTCGCCCTCTCCTCCCTTTCTCTCTCTCTCTCTCTCTCTCTCTCTTTCTCTCTTTCTTTTCTCATTTGAAATTTTGGAGAATTTGTACATATATCGAAGCTTTATAAAGCTGGGTCTAATCAACCAAACCATAATGAATTATATATGAAATAGGGATAGAAAAAACTGAAAAATATATTAGAATCAAAAAAATTGCTAATAATTAATACTAAATTGTCAAAAAATATCAATTTATGAAAGTCTCAATTGCTGAGACTTGGGATGTAGCCCTTAAAAGTTAAAATTTTAAGATTTTAGTAATTTTTTTAATTCTACTATATTTTTCAGTCTTTTTTACCCTTATTTCATATATAATTCTTTAAGATTTGGTTGATTAGTTTTTGAGTTAAAGACATTTAAAATTTCGGGGAATCCGTCCATACATAAACATGAGTCTAATCAACCAAATTTTAAAGAATTTTATATGAAATAAAGGTAGAAAAAGCAGAAGAATATAATAAAATTAGAAATAGCCCAATATTCCAAACTTACAAAAGTTAGAGCAACCAAAAGCATTTCTTAAAAAATTCGAAATTTTATAAAGAAAGAAGCCCTTTACCAATTATCGCTAAATTCAATTCCATCCTTCCTTAAATAATACTTTATCGATTAAAAAAAAATTTAGCCGTATATCTCAATATTTGCATAAGTTAGAGCAACCAGGGACATTTCTAAAAAAATAAAAAATTTTTTAAAAAAAGAACCTTTTTATTGATTATCGCCAAATTCAATATCAACCTTTGTTAAATGATACTTTATTGATTAAAATATCCGGAGAATCAGGTGATGTAACACAGTTTTCGGAATATATAGGAAATATTGATAATAAGAAGCAATGTGCAAATTTCTAATTTGCACACATTTTGATTATATTGGCAATTTTTTTTCTAATTCTATTGTATTCTTAGGTCATTTCTACGCCTATTTCATATATACTACTTTAAAATTGATTAATCAGTTCTCGTGTTACACACATTTGAAATTTCGGAGAATTTGCACATACATAAAAGCTTTATAAAGCTGGGTTAATCAACCAAATCTTAAAAAATTATATATGAAATACGGGTAGAAAAGACTGAAAAATATAATTGAATTAGAGAAGTTGCCAATAATTAATACCAAATTGTCAAAAAACATTGTTAAAATTTTAAAATATTGGCAATTTTTTTAATTTCATTATTCTTCAGTCTTTTCTACCCCTATTCATACATAATTCTTTAAGATTTGGTTGATTAGTTTTTGAGTTAAAAACATTTAAAATTTCGAGGAATCCGTCCATACATAAACATGAGTCTAATCAACCAAATTTTAAAGAATTTTATATGAAATAGGGATAGAAAAACAGAGACTATAATAAAATTAGAAATAGCCAAATATTTCAAAACTTACAAAAGTTAGAGCAATCAAAGGCATTCTTAAAATATCGTGCTATTTCTAATTTATTATATTTTTCAGTCTTTTCTACCTCTATTTCATATATAATTCTTTAAAATTTGATGATCAGTTCTCGTGTTACACACATTTCAAATTTCGGAGAATTCGTACATACATAGAAGCTTTATAAAGCTGAGTCTAATCAACCATAATTTTGAAGAATTATATATAAAATAGGGGTAGAAATGACTGAAGAATATAATAGAATTTGTTTTACTTTTTAATTATTGTCATTAATAAGTTTTATTTACATAAATATGGACTAAAGATTTTATGTTTAGTATTAATTAAATAACTAGCTGGTTACCCGGGCTTTGCCCGGAGGACGTTTTTCTTCAAACAACTTTCCCGACAGCACACGATATCCTATGGACGTCCATTGGAGTCCATTTGAAGTCCAGGAACTTTAAGTGGACTCCAATGGACGTCCATAGGATATCGTGTGTTTTCGGAGTTCATTTGTGTTTCAATATCCATATTGTGGACAAACATAAGGAGTGTGTCGAGTGGTTGATTTAAAGGTGGTAGTTTAACTTTTCCGTTTGAACAACACATTCCAGGTGCTTAAGTTTTAAACTTTTTGGCTTGACAATGATCACATATTGCATCCATTTTCCCAATTATTACTCTCGGAAAAAATTTATATTCATAATTTGGATCATAACTAAATTCCTCTAATTTCAAATCGGACCGCATAAACGTTTTCCTTAAATGAACATGTCGTAACCGGTCTTTTTCTGCTAAAGTTTCACGCTATTGAGTCATTTCTACTTTTCAGATATTTCACTTACCAATCAGCGACTTCATCCCTTGGTTTTTGCCGGGCGTTTTTTCGAGAATTTCGAGATTGTTTGCTCGCATGTAACATAATTTGTTGTCTTCCGCAAATACCACATACTTACAATATTTTTTGTAAAACCTATTGCAAAAGTTCAATTTGAGATTGAAATTAAATTTAAATAAGGAATAGTATTCAACAAATACTGTAATCATCCCTTGGTTTTCCCGGGCGTTTTTTCAGGAATTTCGAGATTGCTCGCTTGCGATGTACACAGAACTTTGATATTTCACTTTAAAAATGTCCGGAAAAACCAAGGGATAAAATCGGTAATCGGTAAGTAAAATATCGAGGTTCTGTGTACATCGCGAGCGAGCAATCTCGAAATTCCCGAAAAAACGCCCTGGAAAATCAAGGGATGAAGACGCTGATCGGTAAGTGAAATATCGGAGTTCCGTAGTAACCTATGTTTTGCGCAAGGATGTAAAGAGTAATTGTGCAAGAGTTGGTTCAGATCGGTCGAATAGTTTATGAGTGTATAAAGAACAAACAGACTTAAAATACGCCCGGGAAAACAAAGGGATAAAATCGGTAATCGGTAAGTGAAATATCGAAGTTTTGTGCGTACATCGCGAGCGAGCAATCTCGAAAGTCCCGAAAAAACGCCCGGAAAAACCAAGGAATAAAGTAGCTGATCGGTAAGTGAATAATCGAGATTCCGTAGTAGCCTATGTTTTGCGCAAGGATGTAAAGAGTAACTGTGCAAAAGGAGCAACCAGGGACATTTCTAAAAAAATTTAAAATTTTTTAAAAAAAGAACCCCTTTACCGATCATCGCCAAATTCAATACCAACCTTCCTTGAATGATGCTCTATCGATTAAGAAAAAAACAGCCCGATATCTCAATATTTGCGGAAGTTAGAGCAACCACAGACATCAAATCTGCACATACACACATACGGACATTTTTTTTAAAGGCAATTTTTCGACGTTTTAGAACATTCTGAACACATTGGCATCAAAAACTAAAAAACAATTTTTTTTTTGGTCTTTTCTACCCCTATTTCATATATTTTTCTTTAATATTTGGTTGATTAGACCTAGCTTTATATTCGATCAAAGGTCCATATACGAAGTTTATGAAAACAAAGCTTCCTCTATGAGGAAGCAAAATTAGACAAAAATCAGGTAAGGTACGTAAGATCTTTTAAGATGGTTGTTTTGACAAGTTCCAGTAAAAAAGAAATGAAGTAGGTATTATAAGATTGTTAAGAAAAGCGGTAATTGTTTGTTGTATTGAGAATATTACTCATTATATTATCTCATTATTTATTTCTCCAACATTCTTGATTATTTCAGTTGACTTTCTATACATATAACACGATTATAGGTATATAATGCATGGTCTATATATACAACAGAATATATTTTCGTATTCCGTCTTGTTTGAAATATTGCTTCCTCATAGAGGAAGCTTTGTTTTCATAAACTTCGTATATGGACCTTTGATCGAATATAAAGCTAGGTCTAATCAACCAAATATTAAAGAAAAATATATGAAATAGGGGTAGAAAAGACCAAAGAAAAAATTGTTTTTTAGTTTTTGATGCCAATGTGTTCAGAATGTTCTAAAACGTTGAAAAATTGCATTAAAAAAAAATGTCCGTATGTGTGTGTGTGTGTGTGTGTATGTGCAGATTTGATGTCTGTGGTTGCTCTAACTTCCGCAAATATTGAGATATCGGGCTGTTTTTTTTTTTAATCGATAGAGTATCATTCAAGGAAGGTTGGTATTAAATTTGGCGATGATCGGTAAAGGGGTTCTTTTTAAAAAAAAATTTGAGTTTTTTTAGAAATGTTCGTGGTTGCATTAACTTCAGCAAATATTGAGATATCGGGCCGATTTTTTTTTAAATCAATAGAGTATCATTTAAGAAAGGTTGATATTGAATTTGGCGATAATCGGTAAAAGGATAATTGGTAATTCTTTTTTTAAAAAATTTTTAATTTTTTTAGAAATGTCCCTGGTTGCTCCTTTTGCACAGTTACTCTTTACATCCTTGCGCAAAACATAGGTTACTACGGAATCTCGATTATTCACTTACCGATCAGCTACTTTATTCCTTGGTTTTTCCGGGCGTTTTTTCGGGACTTTCGAGATTGCTCGCTCGCAATGTACACACAAAACTTCGATATTTCACTTACCGATTACCGATTTTATCCCTTTGTTTTCCCGGGCGTATTTTAAGTCTGTTTGTTCTTTATACACTCATAAACTATTTGACCGATCTGAACCAACTCTTGCACAATTACTTTTACATCCTTGCGCAAAACATAGGTTACTACGGAACCCCGATATTTCACTTACCGATCAGCGTCTTTCATCCTTTGATTTTCCAGGGCGTTTTTTCGGGAATTTCGAGATTGCTCGCTCGCGATGTACACAGAACCTCGATATTTTACTTACCGATTACCGATTTTATCCCTTGGTTTTCCCGGACATTTTTAAAGTGAAATATCGAAGTTCTGTGTACATCGCAAGCGAGCAATCTCGAAATTCCTGAAAAAACGCCCGGGAAAACCAAGGGATGATTGATACTAAACATAAAATCTTTAGTCCATATTTATGTAAATAAAACTTATTAATAACAATAATTAAAAAGTAAAACAAATTCTATTATATTCTTCAGTCATTTCTACCCCTATTTTATATATAATTCTTTCAAGATTTGGTTGATTAGACTCAGCTTTATAAAGCTTCTATGTATGTACGAATTCTCCGAAATTTGAAATGTGTGTAACACGAGAACTGATCAATCAAATTTTAAAGAATTATATATGAAATAGAGGTAGAAAAGACTGAAAAATATAATTAAATTAGAAATAGCACGATATTTTAAGAAATGCCTTTGATTGCTCTAACTTTTGTAAGTTTTGAAATATTTGGCTATTTCTAATTTTATTATATTCTTCTGTCTTTTCTACCCCTATTTTATATATAATTCTTTAAGATTTGGTTGATTAGACTCAGCTTTATAAGGCTTTTATGTATGTACGATGTACACAGAACCTCGATATTTTACTTACCGATTACCGATTTTATCCCTTGGTTTTCCCGGACATTTTTAAAGTGAAATATCGAAGATTTGAAATTAGAGGAATTTAGTTATGATCCAAATTACAAATATAAATTTTTTCCGAGAGTAATAATTGGGAAAATGGATGCAATATGTGATCATTGTCAAGCCAAAAAGTTTAAAACTTAAGCATCTGGAATGTGTTGTTCAAACGGAAAAGTTAAACTACCACCTTTAAATCAACCACTCGACACACTCCTTATGTTTGTCCACAATATGGATATTGAAACACAAGTAAACCCCGAAAGCCCACGATATCCTATGGATGTCCATTGGAATCCACTTAAAGTTCCTGGACTTTAAATGGACTCCAATGGACGTCCATAGGATATCGTGTGCTGTCGGGAAAGTTGCTTGAAGAAAAACGACCTCCGGGCAAAGCCCGGGTAACCAGCTAGTTATTTAATTAATACTAAACATAAAATCTTTAGTCCATATTTATGTAAATAAAACTTATTAATGACAATAATTAAAAAGTAAAACAAATTCTATTATATTCTTCAGTCATTTCTACCCCTATTTTTATAACATATAATTATTAATTATTAACATAATAATAATTACACGAAGCAAAAAGAAATTACGCTACAAAAAAAGTCTATATCACTGATAAAGATGGAAATAATTTAGTTAATTATTATACTTTCATATACATATGTGTGTGATACACATTATTTAATTACATAGTATTAATGTTTTAGACGGCAGTCTTTTATATGAGAGGGTACCAAATAAGCCTGAGGTGGACAGGCTCACGTTGACACCACCCCAGCCGCAGCCCGTCATGTCGACCCAGCAGAATATCCTGAAACGCCCAAGACCGTTCGACGAAATCAACGGTTCAGATGGTAAGTTTCACTATCACGCTCAATGCATTGCTTAACATCATTCGTGTTTCATTACGATAGAAAGATAATTTTACGCAGACGCAAGATTTTTTTTATTTATTAATGGTAACAATAATTAATTCGTAGATAGGGAATACCCAAGACAAAATATCTTTTTCGTTTATATAAACTATTATTATAAGTAATGAAAAGGAGAGAGAATTTCATGTGCATCCCAATAAGCGTCTAAGCAAGAATCTGTTTAAATGATTTGTCTTTTTTACGTAGAAATATTAGCCGGACAGGATCTTAAACCAATAGAGAGATTATTACCTGATAAATGGGATCTTTATAATCGTATATTAGTATACATTAAATAATTAGGAAAGCATATTTTTTTGACGTGATTAATGTTGATAATCGTTAACACGCCGTGAAGATATCGTGCAAGTAAATTATATCAGAGTAACTGAAGAGCCCTTTAAAATTGTCGCGAGCCTTTGTTTTACCGTTTCTAGGTATCACCCTGAACGCAGGGCTTCCTTCTGGCGCACCGCCCGCGAAAAGGGCTCATCATCCGCAGCAATTGCATCCGAAGCACACGTTGGAGCACCCCGCGCCCGCAGTTCTTCCTCTCGCGCCGCCTCTTAATGGCAGGGCCTCTCATCCACATACGCTGCCTCATGGTCCACCGCTATCGAGAAGTAACGCGCGTAAACAAGTGATGTTGTGGATGGACGCGCCCGATGATGTCTACTTCCGCGCCACCGAACAGATCAAGTTAGTATGAAAAGTCAAATGGATCAGATGATCAAAGACAAGTGTAAATCTCGAGAAATAATTAATGTAAAGAATGTAAATGTAAAGAAATCTTTAATCTCTGATTATAACATTTATCGATTACGTAATGAAAATAATTTCAAAGTAAGATTAAGTAAAAAAAAAAAAAAAGGAACTGATACATTATTTGTAATTGAGTTATACTCATTCTCATTTCTTCAATTTCTATATCTCGGAGCCTTAATAATGTCTCTAAATTTTGATATAACAATTTTTTATCTTAACTCGTAATGTTTTAGTAATCATGATTATATGGTAATAACGCATGCGTTTGTTATGCTAATTCTTCCAATTTATCGAATTGCAGAAGAGCCAGAAGAGCCCTGTCCTCGGTGGAGTTACGAAGAGCGGCGCGCAAACCATGGCGCAGAATGTCGCTTCCCCTGAATCCGCTTCACCTCCAAAGAGCAGGTCGCCAAGACGATATGGTCGTTATCTTGGATTGAATCCGCACAATCAGGACGAACACAATCGGACGATATTGTATTGTCAGTTCGCTAATTGTAAAGCGTGACGCTGTTAACGTTATCTTTAATCGAGTGAAGCTACACATAATGAAGATCACAGTTTTGTGTATTGTCATCGGCAGCTCCGATCGAGCAACAATCGTTAATTTTAGAACCGGAAGATTTTGAAAGCTCCTCCATGACGAGATTTCTTTTTCTTGGAAGGCGAGCAAATCGTGTGGTAATAGAAAGGAAGGCCTCGCTTGACCGAACGTGCATGTTGAACAATCGAGAACATCGTTGAACTGTAACGACTTCACTACTTATGGAGTACTACTGAAGAATTAATGTTCAGCGAACTAAGTCATTCAACGTGAAACATGATTTTCTATCCGTATTAATTATTGTTGTTATTAATAATAATTATTAATAATTGAATGTACATATACATTATATTACGCACTTAGCCATGCAACATGACACAGCTATGTGACACGACACATACATGTACACACATCTCACAAACACACATTCTTAATATATACATGAACACATCCAAGTACCGAAAATCGGTACGAATTTAATAGCGATAAAAAATATTGGCCGATATCTGCGGATAAGCTCATGAATAGTTGTGTGCAGAACACACAATGGTGATGCAATTTTCGAATAACATTTGAAACGGAGTATATTTCTAAGTATAACATGTACTTCGAGATCGATATCAATATGTTTTTCGGAAGTTAATTACTTAAGCATTGTATTTTCTGGACGCAACTAACGTTATGGCCATGCAGGTAACAGAGACGAATGTCTGATCGGAAGCGAATGTGTAAGGGAGAAAAAGAGTAAGCGAGAGGAAAGAGAGAGAGAGTGTGTTTGTGTATGCGCGCGCGCGAGAGAATATGTAACCGAGCGAGAGAACATGTAACCAAGTGAGAGAATATGTAATCGAGCGAGAGAGAATGAATTAGTATGTATGGGAGACAGAAAGAAGGCGTGCTCACTGTAAATATTTTTATTAAATTTTCAAGTTTGATGACTTCCGTCTAAAAAATTAATAAATAAACATAAGCATAAGTGAAAATAGTATCCTAATCGTATCTCGGCTGCCGTTGATTCTTGTTCCAAAAGGCTTAACTGCATGCGAAATTATTCTCTCTATTTATCAACGACATTGGTTGCGTCTTGTTGTATGCACATCACATGATGTTTGCTGATGACATTCAAGTGTATCTCTCGTGCTCTCCGACTGAAATTTGTCACGGTTTGGAGTTGATTTCTATGGACGCGAATGCTATTTTTGATTATGCTGAGTCTAACGGTCTCAAACTGAATCCTGCCAAATCTATGGTGCTTGTTTATGGCAGTCAAGCTTATGTTAAGGATATTGATTGTAGTCTTTTACCGCCTATTATTGTAAACCAAGTCCCTCTTCCTTTTGTGAGTGAAGTGAGGAACTTGGGCGTTGTATTTACGTCTACTCTTTTTTGGAGGAAACACGTTTTGAATGTCTCGCAAAGGGTCCACTATGCACTGCATAAACTAAAATTCAACAGAAATTCACTTTCCACCGAATTGAGAACTAAATTAGTGATGACCTTGATTATGCCTCATATAGATTATTGTTGTCTAGTATACCACGGCTTAAGTAGCGAGTTGAACACCAAACTGCAGAGACTAGTAAACTGCTGTATTAGATTTATTTTCGATCTAAGGCGAGATGAGCATATTACGCCATATAGACGTCGATTGAGATGGCTTTCGGTGGAAAATAGAAGGTTATATTTTCTCGGTTGTCAGATGTATCGCATCCTTTTTCTACACTCTCCATCATACCTGAGTGAGCTCTTCACCCTTCTTGACTCATCTCTGAGAAGATCTGATCGCCTTGTTACCTCATCACAATCTTTTCATATTCCGTCTTGCAGAACTACTATGTACATGCACTCCTTTCGCCTTTCTTCAATACGTTTTTGGCATACTCTTCCTAGCAACATAACATCAGCAGACACTTTTTCATCTTTTAAAGACCTTCTCCGCTTGTTTTTACTTGCATCAGAATCTATTTGACACTCTTAGCCATCTTGTGTTAATCACTTTGTGCAATGTTACCGTCGTCTAGTCAGACTTCTAGTCTGCTGCGTTATATATATATATTGTCTAGGTTAAGTTATCTGCCCATACTAATGGGTTTCTTGCTTTAGTTTAGGTTAAGTTGCGGATTATTGTTCTTGCTTTTGCAATGTTACCGTCGTCTAGTCAGACTTCTAGTCTGCTGCGTTTTATATATATATTGTTTCTTGCTTTAGTTTATGTTAAGTTGCGGATTATGGTTCTTGCTTTTTCTTTTAGTTTATATTTTAGTTTTAAGTTTACATTAGTATGCAACATATTTGTAACTTCTTTTCTTTCTACTACTCGGCTACTATTATGTTACATTCTAAGTCTTTTGTTAATTGTATCTTTGCCCTTTAGCCTCGGCTTGGGCATAATAAACTCAATCAATCAATCAATCAATCTCTCTCTCTCTCTCTCTCTCTCTCTCTCTCTCTCTCTGTGCAATATCTGCCCATACTAATGGGTTTCTTGCTTTAGTTTAGGTTAAGTTGCGGATTATTGTTCTTGTTTTTGCAATGTTACCGTCGTCTAGTCAGACTTCTAGTCTGCTGCGTTATATATATATATTGTTTCTTGCTTTAGTTTAGGTTAAGTCGCGGATTTTGGTTCTTGCTTTTTCTTTTAGTTTATATTTTAGTTTTAAGTTTTACATTAGTATGCAACATATTTGTAACTTCTCTTTTCTTTCTACTTCTCGGCCACTATTATGTTACATTCTAAGTCTTTTGTTAATTGTATCTTTGCCCTTTAGCCTCGGCTTGGGCATAATAAACTCAATCAATCAATCAATCAATCTCTCTCTCTCTCTCTATCTCCCTCTCCTTTTCTCTCTCTTAGTCAAATTTTTTCTTACATCCGATAAATTGAATAGAATTACTGACTGCAAAAACCGAACATTTAGATATTTAATCAATATTTTATAGGCATTAAATAGATATTTATGGCAAATTTATAATCTCCATAATAAATATTTATTAGATAAAAAATGACAAGAACAATATAACTATTACTAGATAATATAAAAAATTAAAAAAACGGAAAGGTTATATATTGTTATACTGTAGATTTATCAAATATTTGTATTTTATATAAGATATATATATATATACCTTTCTCTTTATTGTTCCTTCTCTTCTCTTTCTTTCTTCCTTTCTACCTTTTTATCTTTCTATCTTTATCTTTTTGTTGTCTTCACACTTTCTATTGCGAACAAAATATTTTTTCTTCTTTCTTATTTTCTTTAACTTTGATACCTTAAAAAGATATGAGACACAAAATATATAAATTTTTAAACGTGTATAAAAAAGTTAACTAATATGTATATAAATTTAAATATTTTTATAATATAACCTTGCTCTTTATCGTTCCTTCTTCTTATCTCTTTCTTTCTCTCTTCTATATTTATATTTTTCTCTATCTTTCTACTCTTGTCTTTTTGATGTCTCCTCACTTTTTTTTAAGGGGATGCTGGATACCGACATTACAGTTCATTTTTTTGACAGGATGGATCTTCGAATTGGCTTTACGGATTAAAAAATCCTTTGACAGGTATAAAGTACGCACGAAAACAAATCCAGCTATGCTCAATTAAAGACCGAAAAAGGCGTAATCATATTAATTGAGCTGTCAACACACAGACGCTCACTCAAACATTCACTCGTATAAAAATTTTACGAGGTGAGCGGCATAAATCGAGAGCATAGCTGGACTCGGACAGGAATAATGAACATTGTGGTAGCGATAAAAATACGAACAAGTCTCTAATAAAAAAGATCCATCCTGTCAAACATTTTGAATGCAATATAACCTATAACCTTGTCTATCCTTGTCTATTATCATTGTCTATACAAGGACAGATATAGAATTTTGTCGGTAAAACAGCGACATCGTCGGAGTTCGGCCTTCGGTCCAGCATCCCCTTAACAACAAAACTTTCCACTTTCCTTTACTTTCTTCTCTATCTTCTTTAAAAACAAAAATCAAATCCTTTTTTCTTGATAATTTGACTATGACACGCGTGAACTAAACCGCGTACAAGCAAAATAACCGCACGCAAGTAAAATAACCAATTAGCATCGCTGATGAAAGACAACCGCTATAATTACGACAACCGCTTACTGAACGCTCAGTAAGCTCTTGCATCTGATTGGAATATTCCTTTAGATATAAAAATTTACAATTATCAGATGCAAGAGCTCACTGAGCGCTCAGTGAGAGGTTGTAGTACTAAATGCATCTAATATTACGATATGACTTTGAGGCCGGTATTCATAGTCGGATCTTATATTTAAGACCGTCTTAAGTACAATCTTAAGATGTCATGAACCAATCACAGAGCCGAATTAGCGTCTTAAGACTTACTTAAGACGGTTTTAAAATAAGATCCGATTATGAATACCGGCCTGATACATTTGAGTTCAAGATTTCACGTCTTTTTCAGAAAGAAAAAAAAAATTAATCATTTTTTAAAATTAAGTAATTAAATTTAATTAAGTAATTAAAATAATAAGTGTAATATTATAATATAGGTACAATACAAGGCAATAATTAATTATATTTATTAACGTAATACAATTATTTATTAATACATTGTACTAAAAATCTAAAGTATACATAGTGTACATTCAGTACTACAACCGCTAACTGAGCGCTCAATGTATCTCTTAAGCTCTTGTATCTGATAAGCGTAAATTTTTAGATCTATAAGGGAATATTCTAATCAAATAAAAAAGCTTACTGAACGCTCAGAAAAAGTCAGACACAACCGTGCCGTGACCGTACCGTGCACAGATAGAAAGAAATAACAGAATGATAGAAAAATAACGGACAAATAGAAATATTCACGGGACACGAGTGCAACATCTTCTTTATAGTTATAGACGATGACGCGCAATCTTCTAGTAGCTGAGTCAGTGGTATTATCTTATACTTATCGAGTAACAGTTATAACGTTTGAATGAAATGTTCTGACAATTTTTGCTTATCATTGTAAACTTAAGTTCTTTCGCTGACAGAATTTTTCAAGTAGATATACATGGCCAACCGGTGCTTTGCCCGTAACAGCTTGTTTTATGCAACACACCATCAATTCAATGAGGAACGTTTCTTTCTGGTTGTCCAACGCTTCCTCGTCCGGACCAGCCTCCTCTAATAAGAGATCCGTCATACATTCCCAAATTTTATCCACAAACTAATGATATAATTCATTAGTAAATTGGTCCTGTATAAAACAAACAGTACAATAATCAAAAGAAAGAAAACATGTAACTATTTATTCATTTATATATATGTGTAATAAGTTTCTCCTTATCAAATTTTTCTTTTTGAGGTTAGGATAAAACTCAATTTGCGTTTCTCTATAGAACAAAAGTTTTAATTACAATATGTACAATGTTAGGTAATTACATTTGTCCTTACCTATAGAACATAAGAAACAACATTTAAAGTTTTAATTCCAAGTATGTTATTACTTTAGTGGTAATCACTATTCCCTCTTAACGATCTATTTCTAAATTCGCTTTATCCCACTTTCTTCTCTCTCTAAATCTGCTCGTCATCTCCGGTCTCTATCATACCGCCATCTCTCTACTGCGCCATCAGTAGCGCGGAAGATTCAAACGAAGAGGGGCGACGACATAAGTATACGAGTGTCGTGATTTTCTTTACATATGTATGTAATCAATCTTTATAAAGTGTGTAAGTACTTCGAAAGATCCTTTGTATCCTCAATATTCTTGTACAACAAATTCCATATGCCCCATGGATTCATATTGTGACAGACATAAAACGAAAACTTTTTTAAATGATTGGACAACGTTAAGCACTTCATCTTTTTCTGATTCCTCGTCTCCTTCAATCCACTATTTATTAGTTGCTTCTTTATATTTATTTACAATGGAATCGATTAAAATCCCAGTAAACACAGTAATATAGCAGCAATGTAACGGCAATGTAACCGAATATAACAGGTTATATAAACCAGAAGGTACATGTAACTTACGTGTAAGTTACAATTTCCGACTCAGCAATATAACATGTTATGTAACATGTTATCTAGCTGTTGCATAACAGTTACTGTGACTGTAACGTAACAAATATGATAACTGCTATACAACTGCTATATTGCAATTGAATATAACGGTTAACCTAATTGTGACACTGCTTTTATATTTACGGCAATATAATATTAGAATAACTGTAATGGTACAGTTATATTGGGACAATAAGCGCATTACGGAAATTAAATAAAAGTATATTGATTTACAATTACCGTTTATTAATAAAATGTATGTATTACACCAAACAAAATAATTTATATAATGTGTATTAAATCAATATATAGTATCAAAATGTGTAACACTCTTAAAACATTTAGGAACATATGTTTTATATTAGGAACATTTTTTGCATTTCCTGCAAACTTCGCCTATCGACTAGATACTAATAGGGCGACTAATAGATACTAATCGACTAGATACCGAGCTGTGATTATGACCGTGATCAAGTAATACGTAATTAGTTATTGCAGTGTTGCTATCACAGTTACATAATACCTCACACCAGCTCTTTATCGCGTTACACTAAACGCATTTATTATTAATTATTTATACTTAATGTTACGCAATTGCATCATTCGTTAAGATTAGCAGATGTTTTCGTGCGAAGGTCGCCTATAAGGCACAAGAGGACCTTCGATTCAATCAAAGTTATACTGCGCGTGCCAGAAGGCAGACAGAAACTTACAGCACAGCAATTCCGGTGCAGACTGTTTTTAAATTCCGTCGTAAGTTTCTTCAATCGTTTATATATTAATAATTATGTTTATGAATAAAAAAAGAATAATAAATTTCTTTCGCCAGTGAAGAATAACAATTAAAGTTCACGGTCGATTTAAATTACTTTAATTAATAAAAAAGAAATAAAAAAACTTTTTGACAAAAAACAAAAGAATTTTTCAACGGTACGTTATATGATCAAATTCGTAAGTTTCTTCAATTGTTTAGATATTAATAATTATGTTTATGAATAAAAAAAGAAATGAAAAAGACTTTTTGACAAAAAACAGACATTTTTCCACGGTACGTTATGTGACAATTATAGGAATAAGTATCTTATCTTGTATCTAAAGAAGACTCCTGTAACCATGAAAGAGTATGTCTTGCTTCGTTGTCTTTACTTTCTTCTTTCTAATTTTTTCCTCTCTTTTTCTGCTGTTCGAGTTCGTCGTTGTTTAGCAAACCGGAACCATTCTGCGACAATCTCTTCAAATTCAATTTCCTTCGTTGCCGGATATGTATTCAAAATAGCATCTGTGAACAAAGTTACTATAATTAATGATGTAAAAATGTATGAAACATCTTAAAACTCGATAATAAATCGCAATAAAGTTAGATCTGTTTGGGTTGACGGGGCTAACTTCTAACATTGGCATTATTATGATAAACATTTGGACGAGGTAAACTAACCAATTATTTTGTATTCTATTCTATTTACATTAAGATAATAAAACAATTATAGCGTAAATTATTATTTTTTTTTTAAATAAAAACCAGCCATGTTTGCAACAGCCTCAATGCTACACACAGTTCTTATGTTAGTAAAAAATGTTAAAAATTAAACTCAAAATATAACTTTTGTGAAAATATATTTATAAATTTCTGTAACAAAAACTTGAAAAAATTCGACAATAATTTGAAATTTTTTTTAAGGCAAAAATTAAAATTCTTTACAATATTACCACGGAACGAAAATTAAACCCTTTCAAATAGCATTGCAAAAAATTATCAAAACAATTCTATAAAAGAGTTACTTTTTCGAACCGATATCGGCAACGCTAACTGGAAAAACGTACCTGTTCTTAACTATTATAATTATTATGTAGATTATTGAACTGTTTGTTTGCAGCAAGAGCATTATTGTCAACATTTCTGCCAAAAACTGGACAATAGAAAAGGAGAAACCCTATCAAACAACGTTAAAATGACATTTTCTGGTGCTAAAATCTCAAGATTATCACTCACCTTGCATTATTTTAATAATACAAAGACCTTCAATGCAAAAGTTTTCCTTCCGTCCTTTCCATGAACACAACTCTGCGCAGGAATTTGTAAAGACCTTTGTGCAAGTTCTTTGGATGTCCTCACGCGCTGTGTGACCTCCGATTTTCTGTACAAACGTATTCTGCAATAGAAAGATTATTACTATACTTGCAACAGTTTCAACAAAAATTGATCTCTCTTCGTGGGATATTTAAAGAATTTACTTACGAATTGTTTCTTCACTTCTGGATTTTCATGGATTTTATTCTCGAAGGCTTCAATCTCCGCGATTGACTTTAATGGCAGAAGAGGCGTTACGAGGTTAATATTTCCTGAAAGCATAGGTTTTCCACGGTCGACTTTCTGATGAAGCTCTCGTAGTTCTACTTGAATCGACGCGAGCATCCAAATAATTATTCTTGAATATTCTACATCAGAATAAATGGATAGAGAATATCTCGAAAGTATTTAAATGTTCCTTTTGTAAAGGTCCAATAAGTCCAATAGGTTTTACCTTCCGGACTACGGTCCGTCGTTTCCATGCCATCAAAGGCCTTTTTGGCAAATGTTGAAACTTCAGAAAAATTTTTTTTCTTGCGGGTTGTTGGCGTCGCAACCGGAGTCGGAATCGTCATGTATGGGTCATCCACGTCTTCCGCTTCCTTGTCGATGTCGCATTGGTCTCCTATATAGCACAGCACAAGATATCATCACTCACTTTTTGATAACATAATATCAACAATATATATAATTCAATACAATTTTATCAGTATAACATTATACTTTTTAAATAAAAATTATTTTGTGACTCATAAAAATGAGATTTTCTTGTACAATGCATACATTTCATATGATTCTTATGCTTTTTATCTGACTCGGTTCTCTTAATTTTTTCTACTTTTCGGAAAAAGTTAATAAAAATTTGAATTTAAATGGACAATATTTATAATTAACATTGCAACTACTTACGGCCTGAAACTGAAGTACCGTTGTTCTCACAGCTTAAAACAGTCTTATCCTTTTCACATACTTCTGTCTCTTTAGGTCGCGCTACCCTTATGACATCGTGCGACTTTGTCACCTGTTTTGATTTTGTTGCCTCTACGACGTCGTGCGAGTCAAATCTTACAGATTCTAATGTCTCACCAGAGCTGTTTGGAATCGGTGGCAGGTCTAATAATATGTTTCGACCTGCAAATCCAGATTTGATTTTCGATGATGTTTCATTGTCACGTGTGTATGCGTGTGCGTGTGTGTGTAGACATGATATTGTAAAACCATCACTGAAATTTCTGCACAATTTGATAAAACTTGGCAGGATTACAAAGAAAATTCCCTCGAATGGAATGATATCCCTATTTAGATGCCAATGGTCAACCGTTTTCGATATTTTAATAATCAATTTTAATGTTTAGTGGCGTCTTTAGAGTAAAGTTTATTAAGCCACTCACAGACAAGTATTTGTAGCGTAGTAGATATGGTAACTGCCTCATAATTATTTTATATGTTATTTTATATTATAACTATTTATATATTATAATTTATATAATATGCATTAATATAATATACATTTTTTATATCAAAATAATTTATTTTTTATATCAACAATATAATTATTTTTATTGTAAAACATTATTATAAAAAATTAACTGATTGTGGGATTTAAACTCGAGTTTACAAATTATGAAGCAATTACTTATCCACTACGCCAAATACTTATATGTGAGTGTCTTAATAAACTACTCTAAAAACGTTATATTTATTATTAAAATATCTCGGAAACGATTGACTGAGCCCTCCCTTGTAAAACTAAAATTAACACGCTTTTAAGTTCATCTTACTGTTCATCTAACAGTCGTCTGACTTCTAAACGGTGAATTAGATTTAAGAAGCTTTTTCTTTAAAAAGTTCGAAAAGTTCTATATACCAATAAATATGCCAAAAATTATTAATACACCAAAAAAAAAAAAATATTGAGGAAAATAAATATTTTAATTTAAATTATTCCCCCTAAATTAAATAATTTTACGATTGACTAAGTGTTTAAAATGCAGTCACAATCTGATATATATCTATTAGTACATAAATCTTATTATATATATATATGTATATATAATATATAGTTTAATTTTTTAACAAATCACACTCAATAGACGTTTAGCAAAACAAACCGCTCAGTAGCAATTAATGATTAGTTCTTAATTACTTTTAGAATTTATAACAAAGAAATCAATGTCGAGTGTCGACAAGACAATGCAGCAGTTAAATTATTCTTCTGAACGCGGCCAATGTTATTATTTAATATCAAAAATAATCTCAACAATGTATTAAAGTTGTTAACAAAATAACATGCGTATATACTTAAAACATATATATACATATATATAGAAAGTGAGTTATTACATGAAAAATTACTTACCTCAGATACAGAATAAATACAAATGATTCTCAAATCCTTAAGATGTACTTCAACCTCCTGAATATTCCGTAATAACTTGAAAAATTACGGAAGTATGGAAAACACGTCCGTACGGGTTCACGTTATCGCAGAAAAAACATATATATATAGCACAGAGAAAAACAAAATAGCCGCGCTGGCCGTTGGAAAGAGACTTTCCGTTATTATGGAGGATTTACACTGCACGAACTTCTCCATTAAGGCGGCATAAGATGTAACCAGCACAGTTGACCAATCAGAATTAGATCGCGTTTTCAACTTGCTAATTGGCAATGTGGGCTATCACATCCCGTCTGGCCGCGCTTGCGTCGATTGCGTGCGCCAAAATATAGTAAGGTTATATAAAATTATATAATTTTTTAGATTTCAATACATGCTCAGTACGCTGTACTGGTATGGTACAGTTCCTCAAGCGCTATAAACCGAACAGTACGCAGTACAGGTACGAGGTTAGCGATGACACATCCGCAACAATTCTTTACGCGAAATTATAGTCCTACATTTCACATGGAGCGGAATGAGCAAAGCGTAACGACTAGTATGTCTCAATAATTACTTTTTAACCATTCTATTTACAAGTAATTATTATTATCATGTTCATAAATGTTACATTTAATAGGTTTTCTGTTAGAAATATTTAACTTAATGCTTAAAATATTAAAATAAAGTTTTAACAAATTTTAAATAAAGACTTGTGATTGGTTGCGCGCAATCCGCGTTGCTTTCGTTACGCTTCATGTGTACGTAGGGATTGTGAATTCGCGCAACAAAAATAGCGGAACGCTCGTGATTGGTCAAGGCTCTCGTTCCGCGATTTTCTGCGTACGCTGTTCCGCTGCATGTGTTCGCACCCTAACAATACGGTAGCAGTATCTTGTACGGGAATCGCACGCTTGGTTATCTGGGAGCCTATATATTAAAAATATATATATCTTTTTAGGATCTAGCTAATAACGCAACAGTGGAGTTAAACAAGTTAAGACCTACGGATTTCCCGCCTTGGAATAGCTTATCATTGGTCTTCGATTCTCTCAATGTACAACGTGTCGATTGCCGGTAGTCGAGTGACTATACTACCGACGATAAAGTTATCGCACGCAGTGAGCCCACAATTAGCAAGACAAATTAGCAACCCAAATGACGTTCAACACTTCCAGTGGCAGAGTCTCGCTACCGCCGCGCTCGATCCTCTAGATTTTTCAGGTTTGGATCTTTCAGTTGAAAGTTACAAAAAGTTAGGTATCATATTTTTAACCTTTTTACGCTTTCTTTTATTTTTAGATATGGAGATTCCGTTGAGATCGGAGGGACGCGTATTTAATACGGATGCGCTTTTTGTACCGTCGAGTCCGATAGAGATATTTCTGGCCGCTCTGCTGTGTTTTATCATACGGCGGCTAAAATTTTAGAATATATGTGTGTGGAAGGACATGCTATTTTCACCAAGTATATATATATAATTTTCACAGGTATATATATATAATTTTTTTTCCAAAATATACATATAAATCTGTTTATAGTATTTAATATTCAAATTATTTTTTTTACAGATGTAATGTCACTCGATCA
>JASTWQ010001212.1:0-21313 GCA_035220615.1 Leptothorax acervorum
GAAAACTAGAGAGAGATAGAGGGTTAGTCAAGAGGACCAAAAGTGTCAGGCGCGTCGAAATCCATCGAATAGGCGAAAAAAAAAAAAAAAAAAATAATTTTCTTTTTCGCGAATATCTCGGAAAACTAGAGAGATAGAGAGGTTGGTCAAGAGGACCAAAAGTGTTCAGCGCGGTCGAAATCTATCGGAATAGGTATGGAAAAGCGAAAAATAAAAAATAAAAAATTTCTTTTTCGCGAATATCTCGGAAACTAACAGAGATAGAGGGTGGTCAAGAGGACCAAAAGTGTTCACGCGTCGAGCCGAGATCCACGAATAGGTAAAAAAAAAAAAAAAAATAATTTTCTTTTTTGCGAATATCGGAAACTAACAGAGATAGAGGGTTGGTCAAGAGGACCAAAAGTGTTCAGCGCGTCGAGCTCCATCGGAATAGGCGAAAAAAAAAAAAAACAAATTTTCTTTTTCGCGAATATCTCGAAACTAAGGAGATAGAGGTTGGCAAGAGGACCAAAGTGTTCAGCGCGTCGAAATCCATCGGAATAGGAGATGCCAAATCAAAAAAGAAAATAAAAATTTCTTTTTTCGCGAATATCTCGGAAACTAACAGAGATAGAGGGTTAGTCAAGAGGACAAAAGTGTTCAGCGCGTCGAGCTCCATCGAAATAGCGCAAAAAAAAAAAAAAAAACAAATTTTCTTTTTCGCGAATATCTCGGAACTAAGAGAGATAGAGGGTTGGTCAAGAGGACCAAAAGTGTTCAGCGCGTCGAGATCCATCGAAATAGGTAGAAAATAAAAAAAAGAAATTTTTTATTTCGCGAATATCTCGGAAAATAACAGAGATAGAGGGTTGGTCTCAGAGGACCAAAAGTGTTCAGCGCGTCGAGATCCATCGAAATAGTAAATAAAGAAAATAAAAATTTTTTTTTTTCGCGAATATTTCGGAAACTAACAGAGATAGAGGGTTGGTCAAGAGTACCAAAAGTGTTCAGCGCGTCGAGATCCATCGAAATAGGTAAATAAATAAAAAAAAACAAATTTTCTTTTTTCGCGAATATCTCGGAAACTAACAGAGATAGAGGGTTGGTCAAGAGGACGAAAAGTGTTCAGCGCGTCAAGATACATCGAAATAGGTAGATAAATAAAAAAAGAAAATTTTTTTTATTTCGCGAATATCTCGGAACTTAACAGAGATAGAGGGTTGGTCAAGAGGACCAAAAGTGTTCAGCGCGTCGAGATCCATCGAAATAGGTAAATAAATAAAAAAAAACAAATTTTCTTTTTTCGCGAATATCTCGGAAACTAACAGAGATAGAGGGTTGGTCAAGAGGACCAAAAGTGTTCAGCGCGTCGAAATCTATCGGAATAGGTGCATGGCAAAGCGAAACTAAAGAATAATAAAGAAAATAAAAATTTCTTTTTTCGCGAATATTTTCGGAAACTAACAGAGATAAGGAGGTTGGTCAAGAGTACCAAAGTGTTCAGCGCGTCGAGATCCAATCGAAATAGGTAAATAAATAAAAAAAAAACAAATTTTCTTTTTTTCGCGAATATCTCGGAAACTAACAGAGATCGAGGGTTGGTCAAGAGGACAAAAGTGTTCAGCGCGTCGCAGATCCATGATCGGAAATAGGTGATAAATAAAAAAAAACAAATTTTCTTTTTGCGCGGAATATCTCGGAAACCTAACAGAGGATAGAGGGTTGGTCAAGAGGACCACAAAGTGTTCAGCGCGTCGAAATCTATCGGAATCGGTTACATGTGCCAAAGCGAAAATAAAGGAAAATAAACAATTTTCTTATTTCGCGAATATCTCGGAAACTAACAGAGGGATATAGATGGGTTGGTCAAGAGGACCAAAAGTGTTCAGCGCGTCGAAATCTATCGGAATAGGGAGATAGCCAAAGCGCAAATAAAGAAAATAAAAAAATTTTCTTTTTTTCGCGAATATCTCGGAACACTAACAAGAGATAGCGGGTTGTGTCAAGAGGACCAAAAGTGTTCAGCGCGTCCGAAAAGTCTATCGAATAGGTAGATGGCAAAGCGAAAATAAGAAAATAAAATTTCTTTTTTCGCGAATATCTCGAAAACTAACAGAGATAGAGGTTGGTCAAGAGGACCAAAAGTGTTCAGCGCGTCGAGCTCCATCGGAAGAATAGGCGAAAAAAAAAAAAAAAAAAAAAATTTTCTTTTTCGCGAATATCTCGAAAACTAAGAGAGATAGAGGGTTAGTCGAGAGGACAAAAAGTGTCAGCGCGTCGAGCTCCATCGGAATAGGCGAAAAAAAAACAAAAAAAAAATTTTCTTTTTTCGCGAATATCTCGGAAAACTAAGAGAGAAGAGGGTTAGTCAAGAGGACCAAAGTGTTCAGCGCGTCGAGCTCCATCGGATAGGCGAAAAAAAACAAAAAAAAATAATTTTTTTTTTTCGCGAATATCTCGGAAAACTAAGAGATAGAGGGTTAGTCGAGAGGACCAAAAGTGTTCAGCGCGTCGAGCTCCATCGGAATAGGCGAAAAAAAAAAAAAAAAAAATAATTCTTTTTTCGCGAATATCTCGAAAACTAAAGAGATAGAGGGTTTAGTCGAAGAGGACCAAAAGTGTTCAGCGCGTCGAGCTCCATCGGAATAGGCGAAAAAAAAACAAAAAAAATAGTTTTTTTTTTCGCGAATATCTGAAAAACTAAGAGAGATAGAGGGTTAGTCGAGGAGGACCAAAAGTGTTCAGCGCGTCGAGCTCCATCGGAATAGGCGAAAAAAAACAAAAAAAAATAACTTTTCTTTTTTCGCGAATATCTCGAAAACTAAGAGAGATAGAGGTTAGTCGAGAGGACCAAAAGTGTTCAGGCGCGTCGAGCTTCCTCGGAATAGGCGAAAAAAACAAAAAAAAAATAATTTCTTTTTTCGCGATATCTCGAAAACTAAGAGAGATAGAGGGTTAGTCGAAGAGGACCAAAAGTGTTCAGCGCGTCGAGCTCATCGGAATAGGCGAAAAAAAACAAAAAAAATAATTTTCTTTTTTCGCGAATATCTCGGAAAACTAACGAGAGATAGAGGGTTAGGTCGAAGAGGACCAAAAGTGTTCAGCGCGTCGAGCTTCATCGGAATAGGCGAAAAAAAACAAAAAAAAATTTTTTCTTTTTTCGCGAATATCTCGAAAACTAACAGAGATAGAGGGTGGTGAAGAGGACCAAAAGTGTTCAGCGCGTC
Organism: Leptothorax acervorum; assembly: GCA_035220615.1. NCBI lineage: Eukaryota > Metazoa > Arthropoda > Insecta > Hymenoptera > Formicidae > Leptothorax > Leptothorax acervorum. The sequence continues at coordinate 3,207 of JASTWQ010001212.1, forward strand.
GAGCTCATCGGAATAGGCGAAAAAAACAAAAAAAAATACGTTTTCTTTTTTCGCGAATATCTCGAAAACTAACAGAGATAGAGGGTTGGTGAAGAGGACCAAAAGTGTTCAGCGCGTCGAGATCTATCGGAATAGGCGAAAAAAAAACAAAAAAAAAATAATTTTCTTTTTTCGCGAATATCTCGAAAACTAAGAGAGATAGAGGGTTAGTCAAGAGGACCAAAAGTGTTCAGCGCGTCGAGCTTCATCGGAATAGGCGAAAAAAACCAAAAAAAATAATTTTCTTTTTTCGCGAATATCTCGAAAACTAACAGAGATAGAGGGTTGGTGAAGAGGACCAAAAGTGTTCAGCGCGTCGAACTTCATCGGAATAGGGGAAAAAAAACAAAAAAAATACGTTTCTTTTTTTGCGAATATCTCGAAAACTAACAGAGATAGAGGGTTGGTGAAGAGGACCAAAAGTGTTCAGCGCGTCGAAATCTATCGGAATAGGCGAAAAAAAACAAAAAAAAATAATTTTCTTCTTTCGCGAATATCTCGGAAACTAAGAGAGATAGAGGGTTGGTGAAGAGGACCAAAAGTGTTCAGCGCGTCGAAATCTATCGGAATAGGCGAAAAAAAACAAAAAAAAATAATTTTTTTATTTCGCGTATATCTCAAAAACTAAGAGAGATAGAGGGGTAGTCAAGAGGACCAAAAGTGTTCAGCGCGTCGAAATCTATCGGAATAGGTAAATGGCATAGCGAAAATAAAAAAAATGAAAAATTTTCTTTTTTTCGCGAATATCTCGAAAGTAACAGAGACAGAGGTTTGGTCAAGAGGACCAAAAGTGTTCAGCGCGTCGAAATCTATCGAAATAGGTAGATAGCAAAGCGAAAATAAAGAAAAATAAAGAATTTTCTTTTCTTCGCGAATATCTCGGAAAACTAACAGAGATAGAGGGTTGGTCAAGAGGACCAAAAGTGTTTAGCGCGTCGAATCTATCGAATAGGTAGATAGCAAAGCGAAAATAAAGAAAATAAATAATTTTCTTTTCTTCGCGAATATCTCGAAACTAAGAGAGATAGAGGGTTGGTCAAGAGGACCAAAAGTGTTCAGCGCGTCGAAGCTCATCGGAATAGGCGAAAAAAACAAAAAAAAATAATTTCTTTTTTCGCGAATATCTCGAAAACTAAGAGAGATAGAGGGTTAGTCAAGAGGACCAAAAGTGTTCAGCGCGTCGAGCTCCATCGAATAGGCGAAAAAAAACAAAAAAAAATAATTTTCTTTTTTCGCGAATATCTCGAAAACTAAGAGAGATAGAGGGTTGGTCGAAGAGGACCAAAAGTGTTCAGCGCGTCGAGCTCTCATCGGAATAGGCGAAAAAAACAAAAAAAATAATTTTCTTTTTTCGCGAATATCTCGAAACTAACAGAGATAGAGGGTTGTGAAGAGGACCAAAGTGTTCAGCGCGTCGAGATCTATCGGAATAGGCGAAAAGAACAAAAACATATAATTTTCTTTTTTCGCGAATATCTCGAAAACTAAGAGAGATAGAGGGTTAGTCAAGAGGACCAAAAGTGTTCAGCGCGTCGAGCTTCAATCGGAATAGGCTAAAAAAAAACAAAAAAAAAATAATTTTCTTTTTAAGCGAATATCTCGAAAACTAACAGAGATAGAGGGTTGGGTGAAGAGGACCAAAAGTGTTCAGCGCGTCGAGCTTCATCGGAATAGGCGAAAAAACAAAAAAAATAATTTTCTTTTTCGCGAATATCTCGAAAACTAACAGAGATAGAGGGTTGGTGAAGAGGACCAAAGTGTTCAGCGCGTCGAGATCTATCGGAATAGGCGAAAAAAACAAAAAAAAATACGTTTCTTTTTTTGCGAATATCTCGAAAACTAAGAGAGATAGAGGGTTAGTCAAGAGGACCAAAAAGTGTTCAGCGCGTCGAGCTTCATCGGAATAGGCGAAAAAAAAACAAAAAAAAATTTTTTTCTTTTTTCGCGAATATCTCGAAAACTAACAGAGATAGAGGGTTGGTGAAGAGGACCAAAAGTGTTCAGCGCGTCGAGCTTCATCGGAATAGGCGAAAAAAACAAAAAAAAATAATTTTCTTTTTTCGCGAATATCTCGGAAACTAACAGAGATAGAGGGTTGGTGAAGAGGACCAAAAGTGTTCAGCGCGTCGAGCTTCATCGGAATAGGCGAAAAAAAACAAAAAAAAATAATTTTCTTTTTTCGCGAATATCTCGGAAACTAACAGAGATAGAGGGTTGGTGAAGAGGACCAAAAGTGTTCAGCGCGTCGAGCTTCATCGGAATAGGCGAAAAAAACAAAAAAAAAATACGTTTCTTTTTTCGCGAATATCTCGAAACTAACAGAGATAGAGGGTTGGTGAAGAGGACCAAAAGTGTTCAGCGCGTCGAGCTTCATCGGAATAGGCGAAAAAAAACAAAAAAAAATAATTTTCTTTTTTCGCGAATATCTCGGAAACTAACAGAGATAGAGGGTTGGTGAAGAGGACCAAAAGTGTTCAGCGCGTCGAGCTTCATCGGAATAGGCGAAAAAAAAACAAAAAAAAATAATTTTCTTTTTTCGCGAATATCTCGGAAACTAAGAGAGATAGAGGGTTGGTCAAGAGGACCAAAAGTGTTCAGCGCGTCGAGCTCCATCGGAATAGGCGAAAAAAAACAAAAAAAAATAATTTTTTTTTTTCGCGAATATCTCAAAAACTAAGAGAGATAGAGGGTTAGTCAAGAGGACCAAAAGTGTTCAGCGCGTCGAAATCTATCGGAATAGGTAAATGGCATAGCGAAAATAAAAAAATGAAAAATTTTCTTTTTTTCGCGAATATCTCGAAAAGTAACAGAGACAGATGGTTGGTCAAGAGGACCAAAAGTGTTCAGCGCGTCGAAATCTATCGAAATAGGTAGATAGCAAAGCGAAAATAAAGAAAATAAAGAATTTTCTTTTCTTCGCGAATATCTCGGAAACTAACAGAGATAGAGGGTTGGTCAAGAGGACCAAAAGTGTTCAGCGCGTCGAAATCTATCGGAATAGGTAAATGGCATAGCGAAAATAAAAAAAATGAAAAATTTTCTTTTTTTCGCGAATATCTCGAAAAGTAACAGAGACAGATGGTTGGTCAAGAGGACCAAAAGTGTTCAGCGCGTCGAAATCTATCGAAATAGGTAGATAGCAAAGCGAAAATAAAGAAAATAAAGAATTTTCTTTTCTTCGCGAATATCTCGGAAACTAACAGAGATAGAGGGTTGGTCAAGAGGACCAAAAGTGTTCAGCGCGTCGAAATCTATCGGAATAGGCGAAAAAAACAAAAAAAATAATTTTCTTTTTTGCGAATATCTCGAAAACTAAGAGAGATAGAGGGTTAGTCAAGAGGACCAAAAGTGTTCAGCGCGTCGAGCTCCATCGGAATAGGCGAAAAAAAACAAAAAAAAAATAATTTTCTTTTTCGCGAATATCTCGAAAACTAAGAGAGATAGAGGGTTAGTCAAGAGGACCAAAAGTGTTCAGCGCGTCGAGCTCCATCGGAATAGGCGAAAAAAAAAAAAAAAAAAAAATTTTCTTTTTTCGCGAATATCTCGAAAACTAAGAGAGATAGAGGGTTAGTCAAGAGGACCAAAAGTGTTCAGCGCGTCGAAATCTATCGGAATAGGCGAAAAAAAAAAAAAAAAAATAATTTTCTTCTTTCGCGAATATCTCGGAAACTAAGAGAGATAGAGGGTTGGTGAAGAGGACCAAAAGTGTTCAGCGCGTCGAGCTTCATCGGAATAGGCAAAAAAAACAAAAAAAAATAATTTTCTTTTTTCGCGAATATCTCGAAAACTAACAGAGATAGAGGGTTGGTCAAGAGGACCAAAAGTGTTCAGCGCGTCGAGATCTATCGGAATAGGCGAAAAAAGAACAAAAAAATATAATTTTCTTTTTTCGCGAATATCTCGAAAACTAAGAGAGATAGAGGGTTAGTCAAGAGGACCAAAAGTGTTCAGCGCGTCGAGCTCCATCGGAATAGGCGAAAAAAAAACAAAAAAAAAATATTTTTCTTTTTTCGCGAATATCTCGAAAACTAACAGAGATAGAGGGTTGGTCAAGAGGACCAAAAGTGTTCAGCGCGTCGAGCTTCATCGGAATAGGCGAAAAAAACAAAAAAAAATAATTTTCTTTTTTCGCGAATATCTCGAAAACTAAGAGAGATAGAGGGTTGGTCAAGAGGACCAAAAGTGTTCAGCGCGTCGAGATCCATCGAAATAGGTAGATAAATAAAAAAAAAACAAATTTTCTTTTTCGCGAATATCTCGGAAACTAACAGAGATAGAGGGTTGGTGAAGAGGACCAAAAGTATTCAGCGCGTCAAGATCCATCGAAATAAATAGATAAATAAAAAAAAAAAATAATTGTCTTTTTTCGCGAATATTTCGAAAACTAAGAGAGATAGAGGGTTAGTCAAGAGGACCAAAAGTGTTCAGCGCGTCGAGATCCATCGAAACAGGTAGATAAATAAAAAAAAAGACAAATTTTCTTTTTTCGCGAATATCTCGGAAACTAACAGAGATAGAGGGTCGGGCAAAAGGACCAAAAGTGTTCAGCGCGTCGAGATCCATCGGAAAAGGTGAAAAAAATCGAAAAAAAACCAATTTTTTGCCGTAACTTGTGAAACCACCCGCCGGTAAGGCAGTTTTCTTGGAAATGATTATCTTTCGCGGCTAACATGTGTAACCACCCGTCGGTAAGGCAGTTTTCTTGGAAATGATTATCCTTCGAAGCTAGCATGTGTAACCGCCCGTCGGTAAGGTAAATTTCTTGGAAATAATTATCAATCGAAGCTAGCATGTGTAACCGCCCGTCGGTAAGGTAGATTTCTTGGGAATGTTTGCTCTCCGAAGCTAGCATGTGTAACCGCCCGTCGGTAAGGTAGATTTCTTGAAAATGCTTATCCTTCGAAGGTAACATGTGTAACCGCCCGTCGGTAAGGTAGTTTTCTTGGAAATGATCATCCTTCAAAGCTAACTTGTCAAACCACCCGTCGGCAAGGCAGTTTTCTTCGATTTTATTATCTGTTGCCGCTACTAAATTATTAATAACTCGACAAGTAAAGCAGCTGGAGGAATGATCGTGGGCTCGTCTCGTTCGTCTCGAAGAGCACTGTAAGTAACATAAAGGGCGATCCTTAATCTCTGCCCGTTGCCGAGATACCAATTTTTAAAGAAATTCCAAAAATTATTAATAACTTGAAAACTAAAGCAGCTGGAGGAATGATCGTGGGCTCGTCTCGTTCGTCTCGAAAAGCACTATAAGTAGCATAAAGGGCGATTCTTAATCTCTGCCCGTTGCCGAGATACCAATTTTTAAAAATATTCCAAAAATTATTAATAACTTGAAAACTAATGCAGCTGGAGGAATGATCGTGGGCTCGTCTCGTTTGTCTCGAAAAGCACTATAAGTAGCATAAAGGGCGATACTTAATCTCTGCCCGTTGCCGAGATACCAATTTTTAAAAAAATTCCAAAAATTATTAATAACTTGAAAACTAAAGCAGCTGAAGGAATGATCGTGGGCTCGTCTCGTTCGTGTCGAAAAATGCTGTAAGAAACATAAGGCCCGATCCTTGATCTGTAACCGTCCGTAAGATATAATTGTTTAAAAATATCTGGTCAATTTTTGTTATCGAATAACTCGTAAAGTACAATAGGTAGAAGAATGATCGTGGTCTCGTTGTGTTCCTCTCGAAAAATGCTACAAGGAACGTAAGGCCCGATCCTTGATCTGTAACCGTCGCAGAGATACAGATGTTGAAACGTATCTTTTCGAAATTTGTTAAACTTTGTTATGGAATAACTCGTAAAGTATAATAGGTAGAAGAATGATCGTGGTCTCGTTGTGTTCCTCTTGAAAAATCTCGGAAATAGCCACCCGTCGGTAGGGTAGTTTCTTTCGAAATAATCATTTTTTACCGCTAACTTGCCTAGCCACCCGTCGGTAGGGTAGTTTCCTTCGAATTGATTATCTTTTACCGCTAACTTGCCTAGCCACTTGTCGGTAAAGTAGTTTCCTTCGAAATGATTATCTTTTGCAGCTAACTCGTCTAGCCACCCGTCGGTAAAATAGTTTCCTTTGAATTGATTATCTTTTGCAGCTAACTCGTCTAGCCACCCGTCGGTAAAATAGTTTCTTTCGAATTGATTCAAATTGATTATCTTTTGCAGCTAACTTGCCTAGCCGCCCGTTGGTAAAGTAGTTTTTTTAAATTTATTATCTATTGCAGCTAACTTGCCTAACCGCCCGTCGGTAAGATAGTTGTCTTCGAATTGATTATCTTTTGCAGCTAACTTGTCTAACCGCCCGTCGGTAAGGTAGTTTCCTTCGAATTGATTCGAATTTATTATCTTTTGCCGCTAACTTGTCTAACCGCCCGTCGGTAAGGTAGTTTCCATCGAATTTATTATCTCTTGCCGCTAACTAGTCTAACCACCCGTCGGTAAGATAGCTTTCTTCGAATTTATTATTTTTTGCCGCTAACTTGTCTAACCACCCGTCGGTAAGGTAGCTTTCTTCGAATTTATTATTTTTTGCCGCTAACTTGTCTAAACACCCGTCGGTAAAATAGTTTTCTTCGAATTTATTATCTTTATATATCTCGGAAACTAACAGAGATAGAGTGTTGGTCAAGAGGAACAAAAGTGTTCAGCGCGTCGAGATCCATCAAAATAGGTAAATAAATAAAAAAAAAAAAAAATTTTTTTTTTCGCGAATATCTCGGAAACTAAGAGAGATAGATGGTTGGTCAAGAGGACCAAAAGTGTTCGGCGCGTCGAGATCCATCGAAATAGGTAGATAAATAAAAAAAAAAATATTTTCTTTTTTCGCGAATATCTCGGAAACTAACAAAGATAGAGGGTTGGTCAAGAGGACCAAAAGTGTTCAGCGCGTCGAGATCCATCGAAGTAGGTAAATAAATAAAAAAAAAAAATTTTCTTTTTTCGCGAATATCTCAAAAACTAACAGAGATAGAGGGTTGGTCAAGAGGACCAAAAGTGTTCAGCGCGTCGAGATCCATCGAAATAGGTAGATAAATAAAAAAAAACAAATTTTTTTTTTTCGCGAATATCTCGGAAACTAACAGAGATAGAGGGTTGGTCAAGAGGACCAAAAGTGTTCAGCGCGTCGAGATCCATCGAAATAGGTAGATAAATAAAGAAAAAAAATATTTTCTTTTTTCGCGAATATCTAGGAAACTAAGAGAGATAGACGGTTGGTCAAGAGGACCAAAAGTGTTCAGCGCGTCGAGATCCATCGAAATAGGTAAACGGCAAAACGAAAATAAAAACATTTCTTTGTAATGCTTTGCTTCCACTAACAACTGGTAAAGTACAAGAGCTATGAGAATGATCGTGGTCTCATTTTGTTAATCTCGAAGAACAGCATAAAATACATAAGCCCCGATCCTTAATATCTCACCGTCACAGAGGTACAAATTATTTGGAAAGTATGCTTTGTCCAACGTTGATAAGGAATAACTCGTAAAGTACAGCAGCGAGAGGGATGATCGTGGTGTCATTTCGTTCGTCTCGAAAAACCCTATAAGTAACATAAGAGGCGCTCCTTAATCTGTGACAGTTTTCGAAATATCGATTTTTGAAAAAAATACAATCTTATTGATATCTCGTAAAGTACAGCAGCTAGAGGGATGATCGTGGTGTCATTTCGTTCGTCTCGAAAGACACTATAAGTAACATAAGGGGCGCTCCTTAATCTGTGACCGTTGGCGAGATTTCGATTTTTGAAAGTATATCAAATTTTCTTAACAACTCGTAAAGTAGAGCAGCTAGAGGGATGATCGTGGTGTCATTTTGTTCGTCTCGAAAGACAGTATAAGTAACATAAGTGGCGGTCCTTAATCTGTGACCGTTGCAGAGATATCGATTTTCAAAAATTAATCTAATTTTCTTAACAACTCGTAAAATAGAGCAGCTAAAGGGATGATCGTGGTGTCATTTTGTTCGTCTTGAAAGATAGTATAAGTAAGACAAGGGGCGCTCCTTAATCTGTGACCGTTGGCGAGATTTCGATTTTTAAAAATATATCAAATTTTCGTAACAACTCGTAAAGTAGAGCAGCTAGAGGAATGATCGTGGGCTCGTTTTGTTCGTCTCGAAGAGTCCTACCAGGAGCGTAAGCGGCGCTCCTTAATATGTCACCGTTGCCGAGATAGACATTTTTAAAAAAATTTCAAAAATTATGAATAACTCAAAAAGTAAAGCAGGTAGAGGAATGATCGTGGGTTCGTTTAGTTTGTCTTGAAAAACACTATAAGTTTCATAAAGGGCGATCCTCAATCTCTGACCGTTGCCGATTATAGATATTTTTAAAAAAAGTCATAAATCATTAATAACTCGAAAAGTAAAGCAGGTAGAGGAATAATCGTGGGCTCTATTTGTTTGTCTTGAAAGACACTATAAGTAACATAAAGGGCGCTCCTTAATCTCTGACCGTTGCTGAAAGAGAAATTTTTAAAAAGTTTCAAAAATTATTAATAACTCGAAAAGTAAAGCAGGTAGACGAATGATCGTGGGCTCGTTTAGTTAGTCTCGAAAGACACTATAAGTCACATAAAGGGCGATCCTTAATCTCTGACCGTTGCCAAGATAGAAATTTTTAAAAACATTTCAAAAATTATTAATAACTCGAAAAGTAAAGCAGGTAGAGGAATGATCGTGGGCTCGTTTTGTTTGTCTCAAAAGACACTATAAGTAACATAAAGGGCGATTCTTAATCTCTGACCGTTGCCGAGATAAAAATTTTTAAAAAAATTTCAAAAATTATTAATAACTCGAAAAGTAAAGCAGGTAGAGGAATGATCGTGGGCTCGTTTTGTTTGTATCGAAAGACACTATAAGTCACATAAAGGGCGATCCTTAATCTCTGACCGTTGCCAAGATAGAAATTTTTAAAAAAATTTATAACTTTCAAACGGGGGGTGGTGGAAGGATGGGCCCAGGCTCATTCGATCGGGCTCGACGAGGACTACATTCGGTCCTCAGACCCCAACCCCCTACCTCCAACCCTTTAGACGCTAGAGCCGAAAAACCGATTTTTGCGATATCAGCACCTCGAAGGGGGGGCCGGAGGGGGGGGACCTATACCAAAATCCGAATCATAAAGAATCACTTCAGAATCCGGTAAAAACTCAACTTCAAAAATCCTGCACCCTTCCCATAACACACCTGAGAATCCCGCAAAATGGAAGTAACTCAGTGGCAGCTAAATGTAAAAGATTATTATCATCCGAGAATCCCGCAAGATGCAGGTAACTCGGCGGCAGCTAAATGTAAAAGATTATTATTATTTGAGAATACCGCAAGGTATATGCAGGTAACCCGGCGGCAGCTAAATGTAATAAAAGATTATTATCATTTGAGAATACAATACCGCTAAGGTATATGCAGGTAACCCGGCGGCAGCATAAATGTAATAAAAGATTATTATCATTTGAGAATACCGCAAGGTATATGTAGGTAACCCGGCGGCAGCTAAATGTAAGAGATTATTATCATTTGAGAATCCCGCAAGATATATGCAAGTAACCCGGCGGCAGCTAAATGTAAGAGATTATTATCATTTGAGAATCCCGCAAGATATATGCAAGTAACCCGGCGGCAGCTAAATGTAAGAGATTATTATCATCCGAGAATATCCCGCAAGATGGAAGTAACTCAGTGGCTACTAATTTTGTGGTTCTTTTCCGTGTTATTTTCACAATTTTTTAGTTGGCCCGTAAACATTTGCGTTTTTTATTTTCTTTTAAAAAAAAGACAAAAAATTGTAGCACGGAAGAGAACCACAAAATCGTGGATATAGCAGGGAAGAAAGCCACAAAATCGTGGACATTACCTACGGGATTTATAAATATTGGTACATAGTTCAATGTCCACATTTTATGAACATAGAGGCACTTCAAAATAAGGTGACAGTTGAAAATGGCTAAAATGCGCCCATGACCGCTCTCATCCTTCGACTTTCTCTCTTCTCTGGTGTAAGAATATGCTAGGAGTGCTAGGACCTAGTTCCTGTAGAAAGTTTGGAACGCATTTAAGTAATAGGATCGTTTGGAGTCACTTCCTGTGAATTTATCCACGTTTTTAAATTATTTTTACGGTTAAGCATTAATATATATTACTAATATATTGTATTACTTTGCTTCTATACAATTTCCTTATAGGATTGAAACAACCTATTTCCAATAACCACACACATATCACAATAGCGTTGATATTTGTTCCGATAGAATTTACGATCTGAGTGATAGGTTAGAAGTTGCATGGGGCTAACAGCTTTTACGATCACGATAATTAAAGTTCGGTCAATGTGACAATTTAATGCATTTTTTGCTGATTCTGTTTTTCTGTTTTTTTTATTGCTTATTCTTTTTTGCTTGGTCAAGTTTACAGATATTGCGAAATGTACGATGATTATAATAACTATCGACCAAGCTTATAAAAGCTAAACTAAAATATGTAAACTGGGATACATTTATAAATTTTTCTCTAATTTGTTTTGTATGTTTTCTGTTTTTGTGTACAGTCTTGTTATTTTACACCACAAAATTTTTAAAGTTTTTCTTGTGTGCTTTATCGTCTTGCCCCATGATGTATTCATGATGTACTTTGTATTTCAATTTGTCTATAATAGTCTAGCTATATTTTTTTCCCTAAATTAGCATATCATCATGCCACCAAAAAAGTCAATGGAGGAGACGGATCGTTTGACTCGTATAGCGATTGTGAATTCCGATAAGTGTAAACCCAAACGATGTAGGCAAGAATGCAAGAGATCGTGTCCTGTAGTACGAATGGGAAAACTTTGTATAGAAGTTAATCCAAATAGTAAAATAGCAGCCATCTCGGAAGAACTGTGTATTGGATGTGGTATCTGTGTCAAGGTAATTTTATTATATAATAAAATTATATAACAATTTTGTATAATGACTTATCTTTGATAAAATTAATATATTGAATCACACTTGTTATTAAGTATCGAGACGTTCTTTAGAATGATGATGAACCGAATTGAATAAAGCATACGAGATTATTTGCATCTTTTCTATGTATTACTTGTACCTAAATGCGGTAATAACATTATGCAGTAATAACTTTTAATGTTGATGACAATGATGACACTGAAAGATTATTTTTTGCAGAAATGTCCATTTGAAGCGATATCTATTATCAATCTTCCCAGTAATTTAGAGAAGGAAACGACGCATCGTTATTCTAAGAACTCGTTTAAGCTACATAGACTTCCTATTCCACGTCCCGGTGAAGTTCTAGGACTGGTAGGAACTAATGGGATTGGCAAATCGACTGCCCTTAAAATTTTAGCTGGGAAGCAAAAACCAAACTTGGGGAGATTTTCCGTATGTAGTTGCTGTGTCTTGTAATACATGCAACATATATGTATACGTATATATATGTATATGTATACGTATGTACATACATATATATATATATGTACATACGTATGCAAAGCTACTAAATTGAATAGCACAGAAAGCTTTTTTTTGTTCGAACAGGATCCACCAGATTGGACAGAAATTTTAAGTCATTTCAGAGGTAGCGAGTTGCAGAATTATTTTACCAAAATTTTGGAAGATGATCTTAAGGCACTTATTAAACCTCAATATGTTGATCAAATTCCGAAAGCTGTGAAAGGTACCGTGCAGCAGCTTTTAGATAAGAAGGACGAATGCAAGAATCAGATGGAAATTTGCAAAATGCTTGGTAAGTAGGAATCTTTGTTTTTGTAAAAGCTAATTTTGGATATCAGAAAAATTTTACTAATCCTCTATATGTTTTATACTTTCGCTCATGTATGTACATTTTTCTTAGATTTGCTGCATATACGTGATCGAGGTATCGAAGCACTTTCTGGTGGTGAGCTTCAGCGATTTGCTTGTGCAATGGTATGCATTCAGAATGGCGATATTTTCATGTTTGACGAGCCTTCTTCCTATCTAGATGTCAAACAGCGTCTCAATGCTGCTGTAACTATTAGATCTCTAATTCATCCTGACAAGTAAGTATTTGTAAAAACAAAAGAAAAACGATTAGTTTTTATTAGACTGTTAATGCATTTATTATTTATCTTAATATATCAGGTTTATAATAGTAGTGGAGCACGATTTATCGGTTTTGGACTATCTGTCTGATTTTATTTGTTGCCTATATGGCGTCCCTGGGGCATATGGTGTTGTTACCATGCCTTTTTCCGTAAGAGAAGGAATAAACATTTTCCTCGATGGGTTTGTTCCCACGGAAAATTTACGATTTCGTGAGGAATCTCTTGTGTTTAAAGTGGCAGAAAGTGCAACTGAGGAAGAAGTAAAACGCATGAATCACTACGAGTATCCAGCTATGACAAAAACAATGGGAACATTTAAGTTGATCGTCGAGAAAGGGCAATTCACCGATTCGGAAATACTTGTTTTGTTAGGAGAAAATGGGACCGGTAAAACAACTTTTATCAGAATGCTGGCTGGCAACTTACCCCCGGATGATGGATCAGGTACGCTCACGTGTGTGGACATCTTCGTATAAGCATGCAGATTACTTGTGTATCTGTCATTGGCGGTACAATCGTTAAAAAGAGCACAGGTTAAATTCTATGACATTTTCATGAATAAAAATTATGAATTTGAGTGAATTTTATAAATAAAATTATGCGTAGAATTAATATATGTAAGATAAAGTTTTATTTGTACAATAAATTGCAAGAAAGTCGAATTTTATAATTGTAAAATTGGTAACGTCTTTTCTTTATTATTTCTTAAACGTTATTTGTCAGTAATCCTAGCACGCATGATATAAATAGTGATAATGAAATTGTTGCTTTACAGAAAGTATCCCTCAACTTCACATCAGTTATAAACCACAAAAGATAAGCCCCAAATCCCAAGGTATTGTCAGACAACTGTTACACGATAAGATCCGAGACGCATACGTGCATCCTCAATTTGTAACTGACGTAATGAAGCCTTTGAAGATCGACGATATCATGGATCAAGAAGTGCAAAATCTTTCTGGTGGAGAGTTACAGCGAGTCGCTCTAGCCCTTTGCCTTGGAAAGCCAGCTGATGTTTATCTAATTGACGAGCCATCCGCGTATTTGGATTCCGAACAACGTTTGGTTGCTGCAAAGGTCATCAAGAGGTACCTATTTAATAAATAGATTTAAATATTACCGTCTAGAGAGATGTGAATGTACTGGAATGGAATAATACTATTATAAAAATTGCATTTACATTTCAGATTTATATTACATGCAAAGAAAACAGGATTTGTAGTGGAACACGATTTCATCATGGCTACATACTTGTCTGATCGTGTAATAGTATTTTCTGGTACACCGTCCTTAGCAACCACCGCTCATAGTCCTCAATCTTTGTTAAACGGTATGAATAGATTTCTGGAACTATTGGGCATCACTTTCAGAAGAGATCCCAACAACTTTAGACCAAGAATCAACAAGAATCAATCGGTAAAGGTACGTATGACTTTTGTTGATATAACTTTCTCTAGACAACGTGGAATTTATTAGAAATGTTCAATTGCCAATATATTCTTTACAATAAAGCATTAATTAGTTGAGGTATATGGCAATTTGATTGGGGAATATAAAATATATGTTCATATAACTTTTTGTATGCTTTGTGTATATCTAAACAGCTGGTAATATTTTTTTTTTTTTTAACGTATGCGTATGCGCATCTTCCCTGTATTTTAAGGGCGAAATTCTAATCAATTACCTATCTCACAGGACTTGGATCAGAAAAGAGCTGGGCAGTATTTCTTTTTGGAAGAATAAGATACACAATGTCATAATGGTGCAAGTCGAATGCTTGTATAAGATATTGTTAAGGACATTTTTTAATCTTTATACTTATTAAATGCCAGGGATATGAACAGACGATGTATTTCGTACTAAGATATTAATGCTATGCGTTCTGTGTAATTATTCAATGGAATATTATTCAATGGTAATGTTACTTTAGCAAGGGAAATAATTATTTTATTCTACAAATAACGCAAAATATGTAATTACGTATACAGCTACAGGATACTTAATTTATGAGAGGATGCAGAATGGATTATTTGAAGATGAAGAATGTATTGAGAATGTATTGTAAAAACGAATTTCTCTCATAAGTGTATTCGTCAAATTATGTAATTTGCACATATCTAATATAATAGAATGAGAAGATTCTAATATTCCCTGAGCGTATTTATATGTATATCCGCTTATAAGAACGGAATAATAATAATAAATTACAAACAGTATATACAAACAATTTCTCCGTTTCCTTCTAAAATAAGATTTATCAGGAGCACACAGTAGGGCTGGTCACGGTGTAAGAAAGGAAGGTGATGCCATGGCGGCACGGCCTATTGGCTCCTGCACACAGGACGCGGTAACGCGGCAACGCGGTGACCAATCATCGTCTGCCTTTCCGTACTACTTTCGGAAATATTACGGAAAGGTAATGGCTCCTGCACACAGGACGCGGCAACGCTAGGGAATAACGCGTGGCTCACGCGTTATGCCCGTTTCTACCAACGTCGATTAACTTTAACCTTAGGTTAACTCACTCTTTGTCTCTTTCTGACTGTCACCATTAGAAAGAGACGAAGAGTGAGTTAACCTAAGGTTAAAGTTAACCGACGTTGGTAGAAACGGGCATTAGCCAATCAAAGTTGGATCGAGTTTAACTTTTTCCGCGCGGCAAAAGATTTGGTTGGCTGTGGCACCAACTTCCGCCGCGCGGCAAGCGCTGCCGCGTCCTGTGTGCAGGAGCCATAAGACGGTGATTTGTCACCGCGTCCTGGGCCGAAATTCTGTACGTCAGTGTCGCTACTGGGTATGGTTAGAGTCCTATATTATAAGAGAAGCGACATTGACGGCACGTTATAATATAGGACTCTAGGTATGGTTATACTGTGACACGGTCGTCGGCCATGTTTTTATAGGCGCCACTCGTGCTGCTATCTATTGGACCAAATTATTAAGCCCGTATCAGACTACGGATTAGGAATATTGGGATTGAGATTTGATTGAAATTTGACCAATCAGAATAGAGAAAATTGATATCTCAAGGAGCGAACTTTGCTCTGGATTGGTCAAATTTCAATCCAATCTCACAATCCCAATCTGTAGTCTGATATGGGCTTAGGCCCGGTTTCACCAACGTGATTTGATCTAATCGGTCGATTAAACTCACTCTTCGTCTTTTTCTAATTGTCTAGTTAGAAAGAGACGAAGAGTGAGTTTAATCGACCGATTAGATTAAATCACGTTGGTGAAACCGGGCCTTAATTAAGCAGATAATACAGCTAAAAAGTATATTCGTATGCGGTTAGCCGACGACTGACACTTTTTTTTTTAAATTAGGTGTGAAATCGATTGTATTTTGTTTGTAGATTATTGTAGTGCATTTATTTTCGTTTGTTAGTTTATAATTAATTTTTAATTAATTATTTAATTGTAGACCATAAAACTAGCCGACATGTATTTTAAAATAAAAAAAATAGGTGTGAAATTGATTGTATTTTGTTTGTAGATTATTGTAGTGCATTCCTTTTCGTTTGTTAGTCTATAATTAATTTTTAATTAAATATTTAAAGTGTCAGTCGTCGGCTATAACATCATATGATACATCAAACATATTATAAAATAAAAAAGCTCTTTTGTAGTTAATTGTATTTTGTTTGTAGAGTTTTATAGTGATGAAGAAGTTTTGTAGTTTCTTGAAATTGTTTATAATTAATAAATACATTTGTTGAACTATGTAGCGCGCACCTCTATTTTGGTCGTGATGTCAGCCGACACTTTTGAGTAATAAACATTTTGGGATACCTGATAACTGTAATTAATAGGAAATCGTTTGTGATTTACGAAAATACTAGTGTTACGTTTGTGAATTAATAAATTTTTTAGTTATTTGCAAAATAAGTTCAGTTAACAATACTTAATAAGTGTATGTACTGCGTATGCGCGAAATGTACTCAAGGCTCCTACGCCATAAAGAGCACGTCGACGGCGGCGCTCTTTATGCGCAGAAGCCTTAAGTACATTTCGCGCATGCGCAGTACGTTTATTAAGTACCTATTATTAACTGAACTTATTTTGCAAATAACTAAGAAATTTATTAATTTACAGACGTAACACTAGTATATTCGTAAATCACAAACAATTTCCTATTAATTACAGTTATCAGGTATCCCAAAATATGTTTATTACTAAAAAAAAAAATTAAATTGTTAATTACAAAAAGACTAATTGGTCACAAACGTTAAAAATTGACTCACAATCAATCACAAACGATTAAAGCGTCGTCTACAATAGCCGTAAGCGTATGGAGTAAGATGTAAGCAGTAAGCTATATTGACTAATGGGATTTTTACAATTCAAAAATAATCGACTGTGGTTGGTCAATAGCTTACTGCTTACATCTTACTACATACGCTTACAGCTATTGTAGACGACGCTTTACAAACGAAATATACTTAGAAAAATTATAAATAATCAAATTTAGTAATTTCTGTCGGCTATATTCATAGAGGTGCGCGCTACATAGTTCAACAAATGTATTTATTAATTATAAACAATTTGAAGAGACTGCAAAACTTCTTAACATCACTACAAAACTCTACAAACAAAATACAATTAACTACAAAAGGGCTTTTTTAATTTATAATATGTTTGATGTATCATATGATGTTAGCCGACGACTGACACTTTAAATATTTAATTAAAAATTAATTATGGACTAACAAACAAAAATGAATGCACTACAATAATCTACAAACAAAATACAATCGATTTCACACTTATTTTTTTATTTTAAAATGCATGTCGGCTAGTTTCATGGTCTACAATTAAATAATTAATTAAAAATTAATTATGAACTAACAAACGAAAATAAATGCACTACAATAATCTACAAACGAAATACAATCGATTTCACACCTAATTTTTTTAAAAAAGTGTCAGTCGTCGGCTAACCTCATACGAATAAAAAGTATCAATAGGTAGCATTACGAGTGGCCCATAAAAACATGGCCGACGACCTAATCCCTCTCCCCACCAGTACTTCAACCAGTTCAACCTCTCTCACCGTCTCACACTCTCAGGGTTGGTTTATAATAGCCGTAAAGCCCCTTGCACAATGCTAGGCAACAGGCAATAGGAACAGGGAACAGAAATCAGAAACCTTGTATTTATGCAGAACAGACGATGACACAGGCAATAGACACAGAATTTCCGTCACGTTGGAAATTCTGTGCCTATTGCCTGTTGCCAACCAATCATATCGTTCGAATTTTTTAGGTTTGTATTGACGAATTTGAGGTTATTTCCTGTTCCTATTGCCTGTTGCCTAGCATTGTGCGAGGGCCTTAACCGTTAACTTAGGCTGGTGCCGTAAAAGTTGGAAGATAGGAAACCCGTACTACCGTTTATAATCCAATTATAAACGGTAGTACAGGTTTCCTATCTTCCAACTTTTACGGCACCAGCCTAAGTTAACGGTTACGGCTATTATAAACCAACCCTCACCGGCCTCACCCTCAGTCAGCAGTCTTATATTCACTCCTTTACCTCCGTGACGTGTATGTATGTATGTACATCATACATGCATACATCATTGTACATACATACATAATACGCACGAGGGTGCGTGTAATATGTGACGTGTGGAGGCTGGAGAGTGAGGAAAAGAGAGAGAGAGAGAGAAACGAATTGTGTCAAGCTGTCAAGTTAGTAAGCGGCAAGCGCTGTACAGCGCTGTCATTTCTGGCGGTGCTTCGCAACGAGTTCGCTACGAATCGGTATTGTTTTCGAGCGTTTTGTAGAAGCAAAGCTCGCTAAGGCCGAACGCGTGTTTAATTGAAACCTGTAATCTGTAATTGAAATGGCGGACACGACCGTAGATGCAACACGGCGCTTAAACGTGAAAAAACAAACGCTGGACGACGCTTATGCGGCGCCTGCGAATTCCTTGAAATCGACGTGATTAATCCCATCACACACGGCGTCGGCAAGAAACGATATACCGATT
>JASTWQ010001213.1:0-21249 GCA_035220615.1 Leptothorax acervorum
TAATCGACGGTCCCCGGAAAGGATGGCGCCGCAAAGGCGGACGCGCTCGTCGGTCGCATGGCGGCGCTGTTCGCCACAAGGGAGGGAGTCAAAGTGTCCAGGCCCGCAAAAACAGGCGAGGTTCGGGTCCTGGACATCGAGGACTCCATTACGACAGAGGAATTGGCGGCCGCGGTGGGCCGAGGCCCGGCGGCTGCCTGCCTGCCCAGGTTGCAGGTAGGGCCGCGGAGGAGTGGGGCCGAACTGGCCTGGGGAACCGCCTGGTGTGAGGTGCCCCCTGACGTGCGGCCAACGCCATCAGCGGCGGGGGGGTCAAGCTCCGGGTGGGGTGGTTTGTGGTTAGGGTGCAGGCGCTAGAGGCGCGCCCCCTCCAGTGCTTCAGATGCCTGGAGGGAGGCCATGTTAGGGCGAGCTGCGCCAACACCGCGGACCGCAGCACCCGTTGCTACAGGTGCGGCGGAGGAAGGCCATAGAGCCCGAGATTGCGGGGCGGCGCCTCGTTGCCCGGTTTTGCGCCTATCTCGGGAGGCCGTCTGGCCACAGGGCGGGAAGCGGGGCCTGCCGGCCCGGCTAGGCGCAAGCCCAAGCCCGGCGGCGGGGTGCCGCGGCGAAACCGCCACCCCTCCGGGGGGGAGCTGCCGGGGGCGAGGCAATGGAAGTGGAGGACGTGCCCTCGCGCCTCCCGACCGTCACCAGCGTGGAGACGGTCTCCATACGACTGCCCAAAAGAGGGTGACGGCAAGCGACGGGGCGGCTGGGGGACGGTAGTAGCAGCGACGAGCAGCAACCGCTCCCCAGAGAAGGAAGAAGGGCGATGGGGAGATCCCGTCGCTGATGCTGCCGCCGCTGCCGCCTCCGCCTGTGGAGGCGCCGCCTGCGCGCGGGGCGAGGGCGAGTAGAGTCCGCGGCCCCACAACGGGGACGCAACCCTGACAGTGGTCGGGAGCGGAGCAGGAGGGGGAGGACCTCGGGCCGGGCTTACATTGGCTAATGGCCCAGAGGCTCCTCCAGACCAAACCTAAACCACTGCCGCGCTGCCCAAGACATGTTCCTACATGCGATGGCAGAGCGCGGCAGTGGTCTGGGGGTGGCTGCGGAGCCGTACCGGGTGCCGCCGGATCACCCGTTGCTGGGCGGTAGACCGGTGCGGCTCCGTAGCCATAACATGGCGGATGACGGAGACCCCCGTCGCCTGCGCTCGCCTTGAGGCGGGCGACGGGTTCGTTCTCCGTCAAATGGGGCAGCATCGCGGTTGTGGGGGTCTACATATCCCCCAACGTGAGCGCTGCCCAGTACGAGGCGTACCTCGACAGCCTCTGGGGCTGCGTGTCGAGAATTCTCCCCGAACCAGTCGTGGTGGCCGGTGACTTCAACGCCAAGTCGGCGTTGTGGGGGTCTCCGGTCACTGACCCCAAGGGAAGAATCCTCGAGAGATGGGCGGCGGGCCTCGGACTCTGCGCACTTAACGCGGGGTTCGTGCAGACCTGCGTACGGCATCGGGGGGGCTCCATTGTGGATATCACGTGGGCGAGCCCCCCCGCCGCGCGCCGCATCGCGGGGTAAAGGGTGGCCGAGGAGGTGGAGACTCTGTCGGACCATCGTTACATAGAGATGGTCCTCTCGGTCACCCCCCTCCCCCCCCGGAGGTGCTGGCCCGCCGCCGCGAGGCGGCGCGCAGCTTCCCGAGGTGGGCATTGGGGAAACTGGACCCGGACATGTTCGGGGCCGCGGTCCAGGCCTTAATGTGGTTCGAGGGCGCCTCACCAGACGCCTTCGAAGAAGTGGATGAGGCAGCCAGATGGATCAGGGAAGTGATGGCCACCGCGTGTGACGCGGGTATGCCCCGATCCAGGCCTTGTCCGCGTCGAGCGGCGTACTGGTGGACGGAGGAGATTGCCAAGCTACGGCGCTCCTCCGTCCACGCCAGGAGAGTCTGGCTGCGTGCCCGAAGGAGTCGGGACCCGCACAGACTCGAGGAGGCCGGAGAGGGTTACCGTTCCGCCAGACGGGCCCTTTCCCGGGCCATCCAAGCGGCCAAGGACCGAGCCTGGGACGAGCTCCTGCGGGCCCTAGACGGGGATCCGTGGGGGCGCCCTTATCAGTTGGTTCTGAACAAATTCAGAGCCTGGGCGCCCCCAACGACGGAGACCCTGGACCCGGAGTTCCTTGACGAGGTGGTCGGAGCCCTCTTCCAGGACGATCCGAAAGAGAGGAGAGACGGGGGCCCCGTCCCACCCGAGGTGGATTGGGACGAGGAACTCGGGGTCCAGATGGAGGGCTGGCGAGGGCCGCCAAACGCCTGAGAAAGGCGGGCAAGGCTCCGGGGCCTGACGGAGTCCCAGGCAAGGCGTGGTCCTTGGCCGTGGGGGAACTGGCGGAACACCTGTGTGCGCTGTACACCAGGTGCCTCAGGGAAGGCCGGTTCCCCCGGGCATGGAAGAGAGCCAAGTTGGTCCTATTCCCGAAAGCGGGACGACCCGCCGACTCACCCTCGGCGTATAGGCCAATCTGCCTGCTGGACGAGGTGGGCAAGCTCTTCGAGCGCATTATTGCCAATCGCCCTCGTCCGGCACCTGTCCCGGACTGGTCCGGACTTGTCGCCGGACCAGTACGGCTTCCGAGAGGGCAGGTCAACGGTGGATGCCATCGAGCGCATCCGGGCCCTCTCGGCTGCCGCGGCGGAGGATGGCGGGGTGTTGTTGGGCGTTTTGTTCGACGTAGCGAACGCCGTCAACACCCTGCCCTGGAGGGTAATAAGGGGGGCGCTCGAGCGTCACCGAGTCCCCCTTTACCTCATAGCCGTGGTGTACGGCTATCTCCGGGACAGGAGATTGGTCTATACAGACCGGGACGGAACGCTGAGGGTGAAGACCGTCGTGCGGGGGGTTCCACAGGGGTCGGTGCTTGGCCCCCTACTGTGGAACCTGGCGTATGACGCCGTCCTGCGCGTCGCCCTGCCCTCGGGGTGTTGGCTGAATGGTTTTGCCGACGACACCTTCCTGGGGGTCGAGGGCGACGACTGGGATGAGGCCCGACGCAAGGCCGACGTCGCGGTGGCCTGCGTGGTGGCAGCAATGAGGAGGGTGGGCCTAAGGGTGGCCCCCGAGAAGACGCAGGCGGTCTATTTTTATGACCGCCGGCGCTTCCGGGGAACAAGGCCACCCACGGCCCACATAACGGTCGAGGGTACCCGTGTCCCCGTGGGGGCCCAGATGAAACTTCTGGGCTTCTGGCTAGACGGCACCTGGAGCTTTGGCGAGCACTTTGCTCGCCTGGCTCCCAGGGTTCTAGGCGTGGCCAATAGCCTCGCGAGGCTAATGCCGAACCTGGGAGGGGCGAGCGGTCGTGCTCGCCGGCTTTACGCCGCAACGGTGCACGCCGTGGCACTCTACGGGGCCCCGGTGTGGTTCCCAGAGGCGGAGGGCTCCGGGTGCATCAAGGCGATATTGCGCCGAGTGCAGCGCCCGGTAGTCCTAAGAGTGTCACGGGCGTACCGCACCGTCTCGCACGCGGCGGCGACGACTCTGTCCGAGCTCCCCCCCCCTGGAACTCGCGGCCAGACAGCGTGCCGAGGTACATCGGCGCGCTAAGGAGCTGCGGGCTGGGGGGGTCCCAATCACCAACAGGGTCCGTCGTGCCGTAAGGCTCCAGGAGAAGGCGGCCCTTCTGGCCAGATGGCGAGAGTATCTGGCTGACCCGACTCTCGCCGGCAAAAGGACCGTCGACGCCGTCCGACCCTGCCTGGCTGAATGGCTGGGTAGTCGGGGGTACCGGGGGCTCTCGTACCATGCGACACAGGTGCTCACGGGCCACGGATGTTTTGGCGAGTACCTGTGTCGCATAAAGAAGGAGGCCACCACGCGGTGCCACCATTGTGACGAGGAGAGGGACACGGCGCAGCACACGCTGGAGTTCTGCCCGGCGTGGGCGGAGCAGCGCCGTGTCCTGAAAAGCGTGATCGGAAACGACCTCTCCCTCCCGGCTGTCGTGGCGGCGATGGTCGGGGGGGAGGAGAAGTGGCGGGCATTCCTGGCCTTTTGCGGCCAGGTAATGTCCGCCAAAGAGAAGGCGGAAAAAACCAGGAGGGGGGAAGAAAACCCCCCTACTGACAGTGAGGAAGGCGACGACGAGTGGCTGCCGCCGCCGCGACGGCGACGGCGGCGCGACCGGCGCCGCCGCCCGACGCGAGCGGGCGCCCCCCGGGCCGCGGCCCGGAACAGGGCAGGAAGCGCGGGAAGTCTGGGGCGGCCGTCGCCGCCGTTGACGCGGCGGCGTGCGCTGCGCTGTCGCGCGGGCGGTGATGGCAGTAGTGATGATGACAGCGGGCCACGGTTGCCACTTAAACGACGCTGTGGTCCGCGTGTCCTGTCCTCCTCTTCACAAGACGAGGAGAACAGATGACGGTAGGGAGGGGGCGGATGATAGCCGGCGGAGGTCTGCCTGCTCTCCGTCCGGCGCTGTTTCTATCCGCCCCCTTTCGGGGGGGCCCGTCGCCGCGGAGGGTTGTGTGCCTGTGCCCCCCCCCGCTTTAGCGGCGGACCCATCCCGATAGGGATATTTGCGTGTCCCCGCTTTCCTGGGAGCGGGGCCCGCCCGCCCCCCCCCCCCTGTTCGATTACGACGTCGGGGGGAGCACCGCTGCCCATAAAAGGGCAGCAGGAGTGGTGCCGTACCTCCGGGCGCCTCCCCCGACGGGAAAAGCGCCCGGAGGATGGGAGGTCGACGCCCCGGCGGGGACTCTGGGGCGTCGACCCATAGACTCCCATAACAACGAGAGGGACGGCGGGGTGGGTGGTGTCCACACCCCGCCGCAAACAGATATATTGGCTCGTATGAGCCACAGAGCCCCAAAGGCTCAACGCTGGGAGCCGAAAGGCTCGGCATCGGGGAGTGCACCGGACGCAATAATCAATGTTCCCGGGCACTCCCCCAGCGATGCCAGGTAGGACACCCGCAGGGTTTTAGTGGGCAGGGCATGCATGCAGTATCGCGGGCGATGTGCATGCTATGCAATCCCACACTCCCCTCGGGCCCTCCCCGAGGTCTGAGGGGGTTTTCCCCCCTGTCAAACGGGGGGCTACTGGGCAAACCGGGAGCCTATTAGCTCTCGGGATCCCAGTAGTGGAAGATTTCCCTGCGTCAACAAAAAAAAAAAAAAGCTCTGTTCCGACCTGAGTCGTTTGCACGACCCAGCGGACACGCGCTCCCCCGTCTCCAGCATTGCCACAGGAGCAGAGTTTGGTTCTGGGATAGGCTTTTCAGCCACACCCTTCTCCTCCATCTGCTTCTGCTTTTTATAGCGGCGACGCGCCGCTCCGCTAAACTTTTTAACCCGGTTTTTACCGGCTTGTGGCTGGGCCTTATCCGGCTCCTCCCCCAAGCCGCCCGGTCTAAGTTTCTCCGGTCGTTCGTCACCTAAGGTGGCCACGCCCTGGAGGACCTTTGTGAAGTCATTTTTACTTGATGGTTTACTCATTTTGTTCCCACGAGTACCGCGGTCTCGCGATGTCACCCGAGCAGAGCCGCGATTGCCCGGGGCTTGGCTAAATACTCCCGGAGGGCGCCCGGTATCCGGGAGGCACCGTTTGCGACGCAGCACCCCCTGCGCCACGCAGCCTTCAGCACGGTTGCACACACCTTGACTTGGGAGGTTCCTCTTAGTCGGTTGCGCCCGGCTACACCCCTGAGCGGGTGAACCCCGCGCGCGACCTTAAGCCCTTTCACCCGCCTCAGCGCGGTCACCCGCAGCCCCCGTACGCACCGGGTCCGCCGAGCGGTCCCGTCGTCTCCAGCGCCCCGCGGACCGCGTGCGCCCGCCTCAAGGCTACGACAAGGTGGGAACCCGTCGGGGGGTAAGATTAGATAAAGTAAGAAGTATTATTAAAAGTAGCTATTGATTCCCAAATATGAAGAGAAAGATAGAGAATTACATACAAAATTGCCTTAAATGCATAGCATTCTCACCGAGTGGCGGTAAGGTGGAAGGATTCCTGCATTGTATCCCAAAGGGGAATGTTTCTTTTACAACGTTACACATTGACCATTATGGTCCAGTAGATAAGCAATATATATTTAAGCAGTATATATTTTTAGTAATTGATTCGTTTACTAAGTTTGTGAAACTATATGCTACTAAGTCTACTACTAGTAAAGAAGTTATTGTCTGTCTTTCTCAGTACTTTGCGTATTACAGTAAACCAAGTGTTATTGTCTCAGATAGGGGAACAGCGTTCACATCTAGTGAATTCAATGAGTTTTTTGTAGAAAATGATTTAAAGCATGTTAAGATAGTGACCGGTTCCCCTTAAGCTAATGGACAAATTGAGCGTGTAAATCGCGTTGTGACTCCAATGTTGGCAAAGATAACTGATAGTTCAGTGGGTGACCACTGGTATAAAATGTTAGAAGAGATCGAATATGCCTTAAATAATACTATACACAAAACTACTAAAGAGACTCCGAGTAAATTGCTGTTTGGAGTTACACAACATGATAAAGTGACTGACTATGTAAGAGAATATATTGAAAATGATGTAAATGATAGAAATCTAGATTTAAGTAAGATTAGAGATACCGCTGCGAAGAAAATGGAACTAGTCAAAAGTATGTCAAAGATCACTTCGATCGCAAAAGAAAAGAGCCGCATCAGTATGAAGTAGGTCGTGTGATCGTGCGAAATTTTGAAAGTAAGGCGGGTGTATTTAAAAAGCTGATACCGACCTTCAAAGGCCCGTACAAAATATCTAAAAAGTTGCGAAACGATCGGTATGTAGTTAAGGATATCGAAGGACACCAAATAACTCAGAAGCCGTATATGGGTACATGGGAAGCAGCGAATTTAAGACCGTACGTGGTTTCCGTCTGAATAATGATTTGTCTATCCATGTAAGAGTATTATAGTAATAAGCGATAAACGAAATAGATGTAAGCGTTTTGAGTTAGTGTTTTAAGCATTTTTAAGTATAGTTATATATATATATCCTTGTAAACCCGAGGCCGGGTTAATGTCAAAATGGCCGAGTTGTGAGCATTATGTTGGTAGGGTGTTGGTAGGATTGTAAAATGTTAAGTTGGCATGGCAGAAAAGTCGAGAGCTGTAAGATGAGGTGGGTATTGCAGAAGAGTCGAGAAGAGTCAGTAGGCAGTTGGCGGGAAGAAAGGAAGCAGAATAAAGTGTGTTATATATTCGAAAAATAGTATCGAGTGATTATTTTCCTCCTATAATACCATTGATATCTCGTCAATTATAAAAAGAGTAGTATTTTTTAATTCGTTTCTTAATGTTTTTAAAACAGCATCGGATAATTGTGTATATTCTGGAGTATAACCATGTTCTACTGGTAATTGAAAGAGTCGATGAATAGTGAGTCTATGAATGTTATAGGCAGCGAACCTGTAGGTGCGATTATTGCGATATCTTTTCCATGAACTTCTTTATTCAAACATTTAATTGCGTGTATATAACTCTTGCCTGTTCCGCCTTCACCACTCACAAAATGTCTTAAGCATTTTGAATCAGAATTGATAGTCTCTGTAACGGTATTGAAAACTCTTCTTTGATCATTATTTAATTCAGAAATTAATTTATAAAAATTTACTTTGCTTGTTTTATTTAAAATATCTCTGAATTCTTGCATAGCATTTCCAGCTTCGCAAGCAATAAATTCTTCTTCATAAGACTGTTTATTTTGTTCTTGTGATATTACTTCATTTATATGTTTTTCAATAGCTTCTTTTATGTCTTTCAGACATTTTTGATCGTGAAGGATTTTTTCATGATAATGTAATTGTTGAGAATTCTTTTTTGCTTCCCTGCAACACTATGCATGAAGGTATGCGTGTGAGTATGCGTAGAGCTCAGTTTCGGTAGGCGGGCGCAAGGGAGCAAAGCCCAGTTTCCCTCACCTCGTTCTTTTCTCGCGTTCCGCGATATCGCCGGCTTGCGGCAAACATCCCCCCGTTTCACTGTACTCGCGAACCTTGACGAGAGAGAGTCAACGTATCAATAAAGTTTCTTCGCATCCCATCCCGGGGAGTTGTTTCATAAACTGTCGTTATTAACAACAGGTTATGGGCCCAGTACGCTGCTCGAATTGCGGGACGCGAAGTTAATCGTTGATTTTTCGCGTTGAAAAGTGTGAAACTTGGCAGACGCCACTTTCTCCGTTGTGTAAAACGGAAAGTCTCTCGCGGTGTGCTCCGTTCTGTATAAAGACGGAAAGAATTTTTTCGCGGCGTTCTCCGTTTGTGTAAAACGGAAAGATAAATCAGTCGGCATTCTCCGTTCGTGTAAAACGGAAAGAACAATTTGTGTTGAATACTTCGTTCGGGCAGAACGAAAAGGAACATTGCCACGTGGGTGATACGTGAGTCGAGAAAAGATG
The DNA here is from genome assembly GCA_035220615.1 of Leptothorax acervorum. Lineage (NCBI taxonomy): Eukaryota > Metazoa > Arthropoda > Insecta > Hymenoptera > Formicidae > Leptothorax > Leptothorax acervorum. The sequence continues at coordinate 8,385 of JASTWQ010001213.1, forward strand.
GCGGAATTTCATCTGAAGCAGATTACGAAATTCGACGGAAGCAATTTCCAACTGTGGAAATTTGAAATCAACACCGTGCTGGTTGTTCAAGGAACAAAGGGCTACGTTGATGGAACAATCCCGAAACCGGAGGTCGGAGCGGCAGGGCATACAGATTGGTTGAAGAAAGATGCGGCGGCCATGTGCACGATTTCGACAGCGGTCGAATATTCTCAGCTAGAATATCTGGTTACGTGCAACACGTCGAAAGAGATGTGGGACAAGTTAATAAGTATACACGAGCAGAAGTCTGTTTCGAACTTGCTTCATCTCAACCAGAAATTCCATAGTTATCGAATGGGTGCGAACGACACAGTCGCGCAGCATATCTCGAAAGTCGAAAACATGGCGCGCCAACTCAAGGATCTCAACGAGCAGATTTCCGACAACGCCATCATGGCAAAAGTGCTAGGCAGCCTCCCCACAAAGTATAGTGCCCTGGTGACGGCGTGGGACAGTGTAGCTGTCGAAAATCAAACGATTAATAATTTACGAGAACGTTTGATAAAGGAAGAGAGTCGCCTCACGCAAAATGAAGAAACGGAATCAGCGTTTAGTGCGGTGAATGGCACGTCCCGCCGCGGAGGTAACGGGCGACAAGACCAAAAGAAAAATATCAAGTGTTTCCACTGCAAAAAGATTGGACACATTAGGGCAAAGTGTCGAAAATTCATTGCTGAAAATTCATTGATGAAAAAGAAAAAAGTGCGGGTGAAGCAAATGTGAGTGCCCTGATAGCAACGGTCAAAGCTACAGGAGAAAAGTTGGATTCGTCCGAGACATTTGCTTTTAGTGCTTCTCATGACGGGAGAGAAGAGGTCATGAGAAAGGATGCGCGCGACGTATGGTACGGAGACAGCGCCAGTTCGAGATATATTACATTTCGCCGGGATTTGTTCTCGAGCTTCTCGGAAGCATCGGGCGAGATCGTACTGGGCGACGATGGGCCATGCGCGGTAAAATGTTGTGGAACAGTGCCGATCAAAAGTTTGGTAAACGGCGCGTGGTTGTCCTTCAACATCGAGAATGTGATATACATACCATCGTTCAAGAAAAACTTGTTTTCGCTCGGAATGTGTACAGAGAGAGGTCTGAAGGTGGAACTCTCGAAGGAGTCCATACAAAGTACACGTGACGGCAAAGTGATAATCGAGGGATCCAAACAGAGCAATCAGCTCTATAGATTGTTTGTAAAATCAGCAATCAAGGACGAAGCGCACATGGTGAGTAGCAGCAATAGTTTACGCGTGTGGCACGAGCGGTTAGGACATGTAAACGCAAAGGCAGTGCGTGACACCGCGAAGTTAGTAGACGGGATTGACATTTCAGACGAAAGCGAATATTTCTGTGAACCGTGTCAAACAGGAAAGTCGCAGCGTGCATCGTACAAAAGTACAGTGTCGCGCGTGAAACGTGTGCCGGGAAAATACATACACAGTGACGTGTGTGGTCCGATGTCAGTTAGCTCTCTCGGTGGCGCGAAATTCTATGTTTCATTTAAAGACGATGCATCGGGTTTTCGTCATGTGTATTTCCTAAAGCACAAGTCAGATGTGGTAGACACGTTCAAGAAGTACGCAGCGCTCGTGAGAAACAAGTTTGACCGACCGATAAAAATTCTACGTGTCGATAATGGACGCAAATATGTGAATGGTTTAATGAGAGACTATTTAGATCAACATGGTATTCAACTCGAAACAACTGCTCCATATACTCCGGAACAGAACGGTCGCGCTGAACGCGACAACAGGACGATCGTGGAGTCTGCTTTGACAATGCTAGAGGCAAAAAGTTTGCCCAGATTCCTGTGGGCCGAAGCTGTTAGCACGGCAGTATACTTGCTCAACAGGACTGCGACGAGTCAAGTAAAAAATGCCACGCCGTATGAGATCTGGCATGGGAAAAGGCCAGATTTATCCGGAGCAAAGACATTCGGAACCGAGGCATTCTCTCACATCGCGAAGATTCACAGAAAGAAATTTGATGCGAAGGCGGAGAAAGTTATCTTCGTCGAGTATTACGGTGAGTCGACAAACTACCGTTTGTATAATACAGTCACGAGAAAAATGACTGTGAGTAAAAATGTAACGTTTAATGATTCATCGAATGTCACTCAGGAGAGAGACAGAATTGCATATATAGAAATCAATGATTCAGTGGGAGCTGACAAGGATGAAGAGGAAGCAGAAATTCCAGGAGTGGATGCTAAAGTTCAAGTTCCTGTGATAAAAGTTGAACATGCTGAAGAGCAGAAAAACAATCATGAAGAAAACAGTGACGAGCGACAGGAGCAGCAAGCTCGCATGCTAAGGAATCGACAGGCAATTCGCCAACCTGAGCGTTTTGAAGCTCACGTCGCCGAGTACGGAGAGCCTGTTTCATACGAAGAAGCAGTGAGTGGTCCAGAAAGGGCACAATGGAAGCGTGCAATCGCTGAGGAACTCAGCGCTCACAAGAAGAATGGAACGTGGAAGATCGTTCCACTCCCACCAGAAAAGAAGACAATTGACTCGAAATGGGTCTTTAAGGTGAAGAGGACACCTTCAGGTGACACAGAACGTCACAAAGCTCGCCTCTGTGCAAGGGGCTTTACTCAACGCGAGGGCGTTGACTACCACGAGACATTCTCTCCAGTCGTCAGGTACGAGTCACTGAGGGTTTTGCTGGCCATCGCTACGAAGAATGACTACGAGATGCGTCAATTTGATGTATAGACGGCGTTTCTCTACGGCGATCTCCAGGAGGAGATTTACATGGCAGTTCCCGAGGGTCTCAACGCCAGTGGTGGTGGTGGTGGTGAGAAAATTGTGTGTAAATTGTTGAAATCTTTATATGGCCTCAAGCAAGCTTCGCGCTGCTGGAACGAAAAGTTTGATCAGTTTTTAAAAAAATTTAAATTCAGTTCTAGTAACGCAGATAAATGCGTGTATATAGGACAAATAAACAATTCGTTGACAATTTTGGCATTGTATGTTGACGACGGGTTGATCTTTGCGGAATCCGTCGAGGCGATAAACGTTGTATTAGATGCGTTAAAATCGTCGTTCGAAATAACAGTCGGTAACTCGGAAAGTTTCGTCGGTCTTCAAATCGAGCGAGATCGTAAAAATAGACGCACGTTAATCCACCAAAGTGGTTATATTGATGAACTGATTAAACGTTTAAATTTGGTGGATGCAAAAGTTTTAAGTGTTCCCGTGGATCCCAATTGTAAACTCGATGATTGTCGCGATGACGAGAAATCAGAGAATAAATTTCCTTATAGAGAAGCGGTAGGAGGTCTGAATTTTCTCGCGACCGTGAGTAGGCCAGATATAGCATACGCGGTGAACGCGGCGAGCAGGCATTTGCAAAGTTATAATAGTATTCATTGGGAAGCTGTAAAACGTATCTTGCGTTATTTAAAGGGAACGAGAGATTTCAAATTGTTACATTCATTTAATAAAAATTCTCTGTTTCCTACGTTTTATTCTGACGCGGATTATGCGGGGGACATAACGACGCGTAGATCAACTTCGGGTTTTGCGATGATGGAAAATGGGCCGGTTATTTGGGGATCGCCGCGACAACGCATGGTGACGTTGAGTACGACCGAGGCGGAATATGTCGCCGCGAGCACCGCGACGAAAGAGATCATGTGGTTGAGACAGCTCCTATATGACATCGGATTTAAATGCGAGAGTCCAGTGGCACTTAAAGTAGATAATCAGAGTGCTATACGTCTGATAAAGAATCCTGAATTTCACAAAAGGACAAAGCACATTGAAGTCCGATATCATTTCATAAGAGAGAAATATGAAAAACGCGATATAATCGTGGAGTATGTGCCTACAGAAAGTCAGTTGGCGGATATCTTTACGAAAGCGTTGCAAAGGGATCGTTTCAGAGCTCTGTGTGACGAGATAGGATTGTGTGACACGCGAAAAATGTAAAACGTCAGTATGTAAGTGTGTATTGCACGTAAAGAGTGGGAGTGTTGAGAATTCTTTTTTGCTTCCCGTGCAACATTATGCATGAAGGTATGCGTGTGAGTATGCGTAGAGCTCAGTTTCGGTAGGCGGGCGCAAGGGAGCAAAGTCCAGTTTCCCTCATCTCGTTCTTTTCTCGCGTTCCGCGATATCGCCGGCTTGCGACAAACATCCCCCTGTTTCACTGTACTCGCGAACCTTGACGAGAGAGAGTCAACGTATCAATAAAGTTTCTTCGCATCCCATCCCGGGGAGTTGTTGCATAAACTGTCGTTATTAACAACAGTAATGCTTCTGGCAATTGCGATTGTACGTTTATAAATGCTTCCGCATAAGTATTGTATTCTAATTTTAGTTCTGACAAATCTCTCCATGGTTTAAATAATAATAAAAGTGAATAAAAGTATTTTTCTGGTTGCATTTCAACATTATATTTATAATGATTTATCAAGTATCCGTGTTGTCTCTTCTTAATATAATACGGATATTTACTGCCATCTTCCAAAATATAAAAATTATTTGCAGGTTTTTTCCTTGTGATATCGTACCATTTTGCAAAATTATAAAGATTAACTGACTCAAGTTCTTGTGGTCTTGCTGGATAATGATTGTCAATTAATGATTTACAAAATATATCTGTTGAATCTGTATTCAACAATTCAATTTCTTTTCGCGTTTTTATCTTTCTATTTCTTATTTTATTTACGTCCAACAATCTAATTGTTGTGTGAAGATCAGTTCCGTATAACGAAATACCAAGAAGATTATCACATGCTTCTAAAGCACCACATTCTCTATTATTTAAAATACGCATTGCAAAATTCCATATTTTTTTGCGCAATGGTTTAATTGAATTAATTTCCTCGAATGTGTTAGTTGCGGTACTAGTTTCAGATTTCGTTGTATACTTTGTACAATACCAATTTAATACAGTTGAGTCTTCCCCAATAAACTGCAAATCCATATTACCTTCCCATGCGAGAAGAATTGCAGCGTTGTAATCGTTAATATTCTTTTCTGTTTCTTTACGTGGCAGATCGTACAACCTGCTTTTCGCCTTTAAATTTTTTCTATTAGCGATCGAGGATATTAAATCCTTTAAGATTAATGTATTTGTGACTGGACGTGGAAATCCAAATCGACAAACTCGTCTAACACCATCTTTACATTTCTTTGTTCGTAAGCAGTAACTGTTGTGAACATGACGTTGATGTGTATTTACTTTTCGATATAATAAAGGTGAAACATCTTTATCAGGTAATGAACATGTTACATACTTCAACAAAAAATCACTTATTTCTTCATTTGAAGGTTTACCAATTATAGGGGCATCTTTTATCCATATTAACAGATGAAAGTGTTGTATACCTCTTCCTTAATATTCACGTCTCCAAAAGTAATGTGTTACTTCTCCAATTGGATTATTATTCGAACATATGAAATCAAGAACGGCGTGAAATTTATTTTCTATATATCTAGATACAGAAACAGGATCAGAAGCAATAAGTTCACTTGCAGACAGTGTGTGTGTCGACAAATCGGGATTAATTTCTCTCAAATATTCAATCAAGTCTGACCATAACCATTCGCTTGGACTTAAAGTTAGAAACCAAGTAGCTGGTCCAAAATAGTGATTCATACAACTGAAATCACATGTTGGTTTACGCCAATATTGTGCTGTATTACGAAGTCTTGAGAAAATTGTACTAAGATTTCCTTCCAAACCTCCTTTTGATATTGCTTCCAAACAGTCTTTTGCTGTAAATAGTTTTTTGGAGAATTTATCGTATTCATTTTATGGTAAATACCGCTATTTATTTGACCATTATTTGAATCGTTTAATAAATGAAATAGATATGGTATATTTCGACGGAATTGAGAATGTGTCGACATCAATTGTGATTTAATAAATTCACTGTCTGAAATATGTATTTGCCTGTCTGCATGTTGACCATTCTTACCATACGGATACAAATCTGGGAAACATAAAAGGTTTAATGTTTTATGTCGATTGTCTATTGGCATATCTTGTACTTTTAGTATTTGATATAATGTTGTTGCACTCTCATTTATTCTTTTTTCGTACATAGGATAAATAGTAAATTGTTCATAATACTCTTCCGGATATGGATATTTAATTTGTGTCAATAAAACAGCATGCGGCACTGTATCATTTAATTGATATTCAGTATCACATAATTCATTGGTTAATAAGTTTTTGTGCGAATCTGGTAACTGAATTTGTGCATGTAATGGATTATGCTCTTTCATCCAAGTTAATACATTATATACTTTTTCAACATTAACTAAATTTTCCCATATTATTTTAGATTTTGTTGGGACTCCACGAACTACAATGTACAATTCATGATCACGATTTATAACATCCGTTGGTGCACAAATCTTTTTTATTGTCTCTTCTAAAGGTAATGGCAAGTGAAATTTTCTGCCTTTAATTTTTCTTTGAAGATGTGATTGCGGCATATTTTTTTTCCAATTCTTCGTATTACTTGATAGGCTTTGGCTTTTTGTATCAAAATCTTTTCGTAGTCATTTAATGTAGTTATTATATCGGGTGCTTTATTAACGTATAGATTATTCAAAATACACGTCGGCGGTAAGGCATCCTTACGAAAATACGTCAAACAATATTTACAAATGTAAAAAGTACCTTTTAAATCGATATTTAGAAAATTTATTAATTTTTTCCAATATATTCCTGACAAAGGTTTTCTACATTTAGTTCCATCAACAATATTTCGCCGGAAACATAATTTTTCACATGACAAACATATGAACCGCGGTGTATCCATAGACCGTTTAGTTAATAAAGTGAAAGCTGTCGAATATTTTGACATTATTTCATCTTAATTTAAATTTATTATTCCTTTATTATTAATATTAGTAAGTATACGTTTTACCACGAGTAATTTCCATAAGTTGTCTCAAAACTTACACATTTCCAACGTGTAAAGCTTCATCTATTGTTAAAAGTTTTTTGTAATAATGTTTTAAACGATATGTGAGCCTCTGTATATTTCTCACTCTAGGATAATGTGGTGACAGAAAATTTAATGCTAACAATTTAGATTTACATAACGTATGGTTTATGTAGCACGCTTGCGAATGCCCTAACTTATTTGATTGTTTAACTGTACATGTTCCTATTGATTTAATAAACTTTGAAATGTTTCTTATTGTTGAACAATTGGATACTGTGGTGAGAAATTCTTTGAATCGATTAATTACGGACACTTCGTTTCCTTTACATTGAAATCCATATTGCCATTTTATTTTTTTTTGTTTATTGTGTTTTTGTCTTATTGGTAAAATGTTAACAACTTGTCCATTTTCATTCATTATGAACAGTTCGTAGAACGTAATATATTTATAAGTAGTTTCATAAATATGATTCTGTGGAAGAAGTATGTTTACATGAGCCACATAAAGCTTGAATATCATTAAAACATTCAATAGTGCGATCCAATGATACAATTGCTTTCTTTTTTAACATTGACAAAGTCTTTCTTAGAATATTTGTATAATTATCTCTTGCATGTGTGCACCATTTAATTATTTGCTCCGCTTGTATTCTTTGTGCTGCTGTTTCCGTTGTCTCCATATTTTTTAAAAGAATTTTAATATATACTTCTGTTGATTGTATGATTCCTAATTTATTAGCTTTTATATACATCTGTTTATATTTCCAACTAATTTTATTAGTTAATCTCTTCTTTGCTTTATTCTTATATAATTTTTGTGATTTTCGTAATATTTTTGATTACATATTTTCTTGTTTCTTGGATAACGCTTGTAAAATTCTTGCAATCGATTACATTCACCTAATTTATTTGAAGCATATTATTTTCGTTTCTGTTCACGAATATTATTTTTATTTTTTGCATACTTAATACGTTTAATGGACCTATGTGAACCTGGCATCCAACTTTCGAAAAATCAACTTTTTTTTACGGAAAAAGTTAGCATTTTGTTTGTAGTTATTTGTAGTAACAAACATTTCGTTTGTAGTTCAATCCATTAATAATTATACAAATTTTTGAAATGACGCACCCGAAATTGAGATATTTCAAATTCGCTTGCGCGGTCTTCTTTAGAATCGTTTGTAGTTGATTGTAGTGATTTTCCTTTCGTTTGTAGTTGCACCGATCAAAAGATATGATATTTTTGCAATAAATAAAAAATGTAACTTTGCCATTTGTTGAGATATCTCAAATCCGCTTGGGCAGTATTTTTTAGAATCGTTTGTAGTTGTTTGTAGTGCTTTCCTTTTCGTTTGTAGTCGAAGCGTTCAAAAGATATGATATTTTTGCAATAAATAAAAAGTGTGATTTTGCCAATTTTTAAGATATCTTAAAACTGATTGCGGGGATCGATGTGGAATCGTTTGTAGTTGATTGTAGTGATTTTCCTTTCGTTTGTAGTTGCACCGATCAAAAGATATGATATTTTTGCAATAAATAAAAAATGTAACTTTGCCATTTGTTGAGATATCTCAAATCCGCTTGGGCAGTATTTTTTAGAATCGTTTGTAGTTGTTTGTAGTGCTTTCCTTTTCGTTTGTAGTTGAAGCGTTCAAAAGATATGATATTTTTAAAATAAACTAAAAAATGCAATTTTGCCATTTGTTGAGATATCTCAAATCCACTTGCGCAGTATTTTTTAGAATCGTTTGTAGTTGTTTGTAGTGCTTTCCTTTTTGTTTGTAGTCGAAGCGTTCAACAGTTATGATATTATAAAAGGTTAAAGCTCTCGCATACACAAACAAATAAACATACAGGCAAATGAGAGCCGAAGCGCCGATTACAAGGCGAAAATCATATAATTTTTTTTACTCCGAAACACGCATACATACATACGTTTCGGTCCTTCGTTCGGACCTTCTTCAGTGACGCAGAACAAAAATTAATAAACGTACAGTTACGCCATCGTCAAACAATGAAAAGTCGCAAATCCAGCCACGCTGTCATTTCCGTTGGTCGGCATCACAAAAATCCGTTGGTCGACTTACGTCGTCGCAAATGGTCAAACAAAGAGGAACGATGTAATTTCCCGGGGCGACTGTTGCCCTTATTTAACAAAAGGAGAACATTTCAAAATCTGAATAAAGATCAATCAGACATCAAAAACAAGCAGTATTACCTGACAGTCACCACGTAGAAATTAACGGACATCGTCGCTCGAGCGCAAATTATCATTTTGTTTACTAGATTATGTACAAGTCACGTCGTTATTGCTGGAGCGCAAGACTTATACTGTTCAGGGGAACACAAAGCATCGAACATAACAAATAACCATTATAAACAACCGAGAGGCGCAATTACATATTAGAAAATTTCTCGATAATTGGTAAATAGACGCTGCTAAATTTCGCCGTGTCCTCCTGCAATTAATGCCATTGGTTTGGCGCCTAATGTGAAACTTCTCAGAGACGCTTCTCCGGGTATAAGATCTCTCTCTGTCCAACATTGCGACATTATCCCAATCGAATTCATGTCCCTGTAGGCGGTGCTGAGACACAACCGACAACTTTTTCTTTCCCTTCCCATTGAGCTGATTACGATGCTCCTTAACTTGCGTACCCAGTTGTCTCATGGTCTGGCCAACGTACGAGGCGTCGCAATCACGGCAATTAATTTTATATACAACTCCACTCTGAGAAAAATCTTGCAACCCATCCTTATGTGGCTTCACAAACTGATTAAGTTTGTTCATACCAACGAAGGCTGTGCGGAGATTGAATTTTTTAAAAATGTTGCAAAGGGCGTTAGAGATCTTATCAATATAAGGAATGACAAAAATCGATCAAATTCTCCGTTCCTTAGAGTCGAAACATGCGAATTCATCACCCCCGTCCTCTGCTGCTCGTCCACTAATTTGAGCAGCCTTGCCCTTACGTGCTTAAAAATAAAATCCCGAGGGGTACCCATTGGCTAATAAAATATTGACTAATTTACATAGATTCTCTTGGTGGTACCTTGGGTGAGACAACAGAAACGCTCTATCGACCAAGCCAAAAATCGTGCCTATTTTATGACAAGTCGGGTGGTGGGAGAAAAAGTTTAAATATCGTTCAGAAAACGTGGGCTTATGATACCAATTAAATTCCACGATCTCGTTGTTAATAATTACCGTGGTATCTAAGAAGTTGATCGTCTTATTACGTCCAATCTTAACCGTAAATTGCAGTCTATTATGGAAGGAATTGAATACCTCCAAAACCATCTTGACAAGTGAAATCGGGATGGACATCAAGATATCGTCCACGTATCTACGATAAATCGGTATAATGATAGGGAGGCGCTCTAATGCCTTCTTCTCCAAATCCTGCATTACTAAATCCGCGACCGAAGGAGACAAAGAAGATCCCATCGGCGAACCGAAGGTTTGCTTATAAATTACCCCATCAAAAACAAAATACGTTGACTCCAGCACAAATTGAACCGCTCTCAAAAATTCTTCCTGTGGTATGGTCGTGTTTTCTGCGATGTAAGGCCACCTATCCCTGATACTATTTAAAGCCAAATCCGTAGGAACGTTTGTGAACAGCGAAGTCACATCAAGCGATATCAATTTAAAGTGATCTTCTAAGTGTGTATCCGCCAGATTCCTGATTAACTCGAAGCTATTCCACGCGACTATTGGCCTTGGGCACACTCACCTGTATTAAGTCTTGTAAAAACTTGGCTAACGGTTGCAGCGGGCTGTTAACCGACGAGACTATGATCCTGAGCGGACAGTTGACCTTATGTATTTTCGGTAGTCCATAAGCTCGTGGGATAACGCCATCCGTTCAATTGAAAAAATTATACTGTTGTTGTGTAATGAAACTCTCCCTCAGCCAAGATTTGAGAACATTGAGATCTGTAGTTATTTTTCGCGTAGGGTCCTTATCCAAAACGATATACGTATTTTCATCTCCGAGCATCTCCTTCATCTTTCTCATGTAGATGTCCCTGTCTAAAACTACGGTGGTGTTACCCTTGTCGGCTTTAGTGACTAATAAGTTATCGTTGTCCTTGAGAAATTTCTTAGTCTCGCGAAGCGCCTGAATCAATGGACGGTCGTGGGGTTGGATCGGCATATTTCCAAAGGTCACTTTCTCGATAGTTGGTATACAGTGATTGCGAACACCTTGACGGACATTGGGAGGCAAACATCTCAAACTAGACTCGACGTGCTTAATAAATTCACACGCCGTTTTTTCTCCACTTTTAACTATTAGCATGGAAAAATTAGGACCCAACTGCAATAGTCCTTGCACAGTGGTTGGCAACACAACAGACGTGAGATTGGTTAGCCACTTCTCATTGATACTCAAAGGAAAATCAACGAGCCTCTCAGGGAACAAAGCAGGAGAGAGAGAGAGATCTCATACGAATCGCTATCCGTAGCGCTATCCATAGGGTTACGCGAAAACGACACAACGCGTTTATCCCTGTCAACGCCGGTAGACGAACGTAAGACGACGCGATTCCTCGGCATGGATCGGTTAGATTGATTAGCGTAGTATCTGATAGGTTGTAACTCTTTAACAAGTTCTTCCTTTCTTTTGTTAAAAAGATGAAAAAACTTCTTTTTAGTCTCTCATGTTCTTTAACAAACAACCCATCGAGAGATTTCACCTGGGTGAGATAAAAACTATGCCACAGCCGTAAGGGCAGATGCTTCGCGATATCCCGGGTAGTCTTCGCAAGGCAATTAATTAACGAGTGAATCTGTCGGTACGCATCCCTAAGTTCTATACGCAACAACGCTTTCAAGAGTCTTTTAATGTGCGACTCCATTAATTTAGCTAGTTTATAATGTGCAACGTGCGGTTGGTTGCGCAAGTAACAACGTAAATGAGGTGGAACTAAACCTTCCAAACGAAGCACAGTGTGATATTTCGACAATATAGGCGGACTTAATTCTTATTTCGAAAATAATGCGTCTTTTTTAAACAATATATTGATGAAAAATTTTTATAATGACATTTAACCCTCAAACATGACATTTCTTAGGCTATTCGTTAGCACGGCATATGAGTAGCAAAGTTGGCGGAAAATAAAATGTTGTAAAATTTCGAAAATTTTAAACGGATAAAATTAGTGTACCCAGGATGCGTATATAGAACTTTTATTAAATTTATATTAAAATAGGACTTATAAGGTATCTAGAAATTTGAAAATTCATTGCTATTGTTTGCGATTTTTATATTTCTTCTCAATTATTGTTATATGATCGGCATAGATATTATTCGTATCTACGCCGTATTTTCGTCTTACGCTTTAGTTAATATATAACAAATTCAGAAAACAGTTTAAAATCGTTTAATACAAGATTTAAACGTTAAACATTAAAGCAGAAAATAACAATTGAGAAGAGAACGCATATACACATACATACATGGATCGGTCGCGCATTGTATGTGACTTTGCCTAAGGGCTGTTGCCGATGGCCGATGATTTCGCTTTGGCCGATGATTTCGCTTAGGGGCTGTTGCCCTGTGTAGTGAGAGCGGTAAGCGACGACGCCTGGGGAACTATCGTCCTGAGTCGCTACCTGATTGTCGGATGCGACAACGCCTTGAGGAGTAGACCTCGGGTCGCCTTGGCCTTGACACCACACTTTATTCAATATTCACAATTGTGTCTTTTGTATAGAATTTTAAATGTTCGTCTTGAAGGAAAGGCAAAATCTCGAGCGATCCTTTGTGGCCACGTAACTAACGTAAATACATCGAAGTAAACGAGGAATAATCGAAAATCGGCCGTGGCAACGAAGGATCGAAAACGCCGGAGCCACATCTAGCGAGCGTCGAAACTCGTCTCTAAGATACCGAGTTATTTATTTGTACA
>JASTWQ010001214.1:0-20628 GCA_035220615.1 Leptothorax acervorum
TAGTGGATCTGTGAAGTTAGCACACATGCTACGAATTTCAAAAAAATACTAAAAGTTCTGGTAGCACTTTTCATAGTTCTACAGTTCTGATAAAAATTAAAAAAAGTTCCGCATTCCTTGTATTAAAAATCGAAATGAAAAAAATGTCGTGCTAACTTCGCGAAATCTAGGCACCGACACTTTCTCCTCCTAAAGTACCAAAACGCGTTTGAATATTATAATATTTGACAAGAGTTCCCGAATAGTTCTAATCGAATTCCAACATAATATACCAATTATAGATCGGTATTCCACCAATTAACATTTTTAAACAATTATGATGTCCGCCCCCAGCATGCCGCTTGATGACAAGTGTCGTGCTGAAGATTTTTCCGCGGTTTATTAACGATTATTTTCGACAAGTCTAAAAGAGTTCTGTGCTTTAGAATTAGTTGTAAAAGAGTTCCCCGATGATATTAACTATTTTTTAAACAATTTTTAAGCAGTTACGTTCCAGCACGTCACTTAGTTTAAAAATCGTGTCGTGCTGATTGATTTCTGCGGTTCTGCAGGTAGTTTCCGGTAGTTCTAGCAGAGTTCTATGCTTTAAAATTATTTTACCAAACAGTTCTGAACAATTACCTATTTTTTAACAGTTTTAGCAGTTACGTCCAGCACGACGCTTAGTGAAAAATGTTGTCGTGCTGATTGATTTTCTGTATTTCTGAAGGTGGTTTCTCGGTAGTTCTAGCAGAGTTCTATGCTTTAAAATTATTTTACAAACAGTTTCGAACAATGTACTATTTTTTAAACAATTTTAGCAGTTACGCCTCAGCACGTCACACTCTAGTAGAATGTGTCGTGCTTGGCGATATTGGGCAATTCTAAAAATAATTCTCGGCAGTTGTACAAGAGTTCTATGTTTAGAATTAGTTCTAAAAAGAGTTCAAAACGTTACTATTTTTTAACACATTTTAACAGTTACACTCCAGCACGACACTTATCAAAAATGTGTTGTGCTGATGATTTCTGCGGTTCTGAAGGTAGTTCTCGGTAGTTCTAGCAGAGTTCTATGCTTCAGAATTATTTTACAAACAGTTACGACCGTTTACTATTTTTTTAAACAATTTTGGCAGTTACGTCCAGCACGACGCTTAATAAAATGTGTCGCGCTGATGATATCTGTGGTTCTGAAGGTACTTCTCGGTAGTTCTAGCAAAGTTCTATGCATTACAATTATTAATACCAACAGTTCCGAACAATTACTAGTTTTTTAAACAATTTTAGCAGTTACGTCCAGCACGTCACTTAGTAAAAATGTGTCGTGCTGATGATTTTCTGTGGTTCTGAAGGTAGTTCTCGGTAGTTCTAGCAGAGAGTTCTATGCTTCAGATTTATTTTTACAAACAGTTCCGACCGGTTTTACTATTTTTTAAACAATTTCAGCCGTTACGTCTAGCACGGACGCTTAGTAATATGTGTCGTGCTGATTATTTTCTGCGGTTCTGAAGGTAGTTTACTTACAATAAAAAGTGTCGTGCAGGGACGTAACTGCTAAAATTGTTTAAAAAATAATAAACGTTTGGAACTGTTTGTAAAAATAATTCTAAAGCATAGAACTCTGCTAGAACTACCCGATAACTACCTTCAGAACCGCAGAAATCATCAGCACGACACATTTTCACTAAGCGTCGTGCTGGACGTAACTACTGAAATTGTTTAAAAAATAGTAATTGTTCAGAACTGTTTGTAAAATAATTTTAAAGCATAAACTCTGCTAAAAACTACCGAAACTACCTTCAGAAACCACAGAAAATCATCAGCACACATTTTTAATAAGTGTCGTGCTGGACGTAATTGTTTAAAATTGTTTAAAAAATAGTAAACGTTTGGAACTCTTTTTACAAACTAATTCTAAAACATAGAACTCTTGTACAACTGCCGAGAATTATTTTTAGAAGTGCCCAATATCGCCAGCACGACACATTTTTACTAAGTGATCGTGCTGGACGTAACTGCTAAAATTGTTTAAAAAATAGTAATTGTTCGGAAACTGTTTTGTAAAAATAATGTAATGCATAGAACTCTGCTAGAACTACCGAGAACTACCTTCAGAACCGCAAAAAATCATCAGCACGACACATTTTTACTAAGTGACGTGCTGGACGTAACTGCTAAAATTGTTTAAAAAATAGTAATTGTTCGGAACTGTTTATAAAAATAATTTTAAAGCATAGAACTCTGCTGGAACTACCGAGAACCACCTTCAGAACCACAGAAAATCATCAGCACGACACATTTTCACTAAGCGTCGTGCTGGACGTAACTGCTAAAATTGTTTAAAAAAATAGTTAATCATCGGAACTCTTTTTACAACTAATTCTAAAGCACAGAACTCTTTTAGACTTGTCGAAAATAATCGTTAAACCGCGGAAAATCTTCAGCACGACACTTGTCATCAAGCGTCATGCTGGGGCGGACATCATAATTGTTTAAAAATGTTAATTGGTGGAATACCGATCTATAATTGTATATATGTGTGGAATTCGATTAGAACTATCGGGAACTCTTGTCAAATATTATAATATTCAACGCGTTTTGGTACTTTAGAGGAGAAAGTGTCGTGCTAGATTCGCGAAGTTAGCACGACATTTTTTCAATTTCGATTTTTTAATACAAGGAATGCGGAACTCTTTTTAATTTTTATCAGGAACTGTAGAACTATGAAAAGTGCTACCAGAACTCTTAGTATTTTTTTGAAATTCGTAGAATGTCGTGCTAACTTCACAGATCCGGCCATAGTCGGGAGGGTAGACAAGTGGAGGGCGTTCCTCTCCTTCTGCGGTCGAGTAATGACCGCGAAGGAGGACGCCGAGAAAATTCGCCGTGGTGAACGGGCTGCTCCCGCGGCGGGTCCTCCATAGAGCCCAGCGGGCCAAGCCTGGTCCGTTCCCCCCAACAACATCGGGGGGCACTACTGCTAAAATCAGTAGGAGCGGTGCTGCACCTCCGGGCGTCTCTCTCCGACGGGGAAGGCGTCCGGAGGATGGGTGGTCGATGACCCGGCGGGCACCGGGCATCGACCAATACTCCTAACAACAACGGGAGGGGCGGCGGGGTGGATGGTGTCCACATCCCGCCGAAGACGCGATAAGTAGGTTCGCGAGAGCCACGGAGCCCAAAGGCTCAGCGACTGGAAGCCATGCCTGGCTCACGCATCGGGGGGCGTTCCGGACGCATAATAACTGTTTCCCGGGCGCCCCCTATACGATGCAGCGAAGGACACCCGTGCGGTTTTAGCCGGTAGGCTCATGAATGCAGTATCGTTGGCGATGTGCTATTCATAGAATCCGGCACTCCCCTCGCTTCTCTGCCCGGAGAGCGGGGGGGTCTTCCCCCTCCTTGTACAAGAGGGGGCTACTGGTCGAAACCTGGGACGTCAGTCCTGGGGATTCCAGTAGTGGAAGATTTCCGCACGATAAAAAAAAGAAAAAAAAGATACGACTCATTCATCATTACCACCGAAATACTAAAGATTCGTGAAAACACGGTCGCCACTCAATTTTACCCGTTAAATCGAGGAAGGTAAGTATACAACTAACCGTATCTGTCGACTAATTCCCCTTTTTCTTTGTTTCAGGTGCTCCGGACTGCTGCTGCTGCTGGCCGCTCTCACTCGTCGTCGCTGGATCTTCAACGTGGAAGCCGCTTCTACCAACGATGGATGGACCTCGCTCGCATCGGATGGACCCACAGGATCGTCGCAGAATCTCAGGTAAGTATCGTATATCGTAAGCTTGTATCGCAAGCTAAGTGCATCTACTCGCACTGGATTTCTTTGTTTAGCAGGAATATCGCATCTACGAAGTGTCTCCCGCTTGGAAGGTGACTCAGGATTGGTCACAGGATATCGTCGAATGAAATTTTACACTCAGGATATCACTTTAAATAACAATGTATTTATTCATGTATTTTTGAATAAACAGTCATTACATTTCGATTCACAGTGATTTTTCTATCACCCGCGGTGTCGCGTCGTGATCGTTAGTTACAGTTCGCTCGTGGCGCATAAATCGCGTTAACTCGGAATAAATCGTCCAACTATCCGCAACACGGGTATCATCGGTTGTCACGAGAATACACAGTATCCTCCCGTATGACTGTCCTTGGTTTCGTACACGGATGTCGAAATCGGAAAATTTCACAAGTGTCGCTCGCACACACACGATTCGCGAATAATTGTCGGATATCGCACGGTATGTCGGATCCGCGGTTGTATCGAGAGTCGTGTCATATGCGATGTACGCTCTCCCGTCAGTCACATATACTCGCTACGCGTATATCTCGCACAATTTTGTACCGTCGCGAAATTCTATGATATTCGCGGTTGGTCGGATATCGCTCCGTACGCGGGATCACCGGTTGTTACGAGAGCTATAACGGATACGTGTTGTCGGTACCAGCTCTCCCGATAGACTCCTGGATTGTAACGCACATAACGCGCACAAATTTTTATAAGTGTCGGAAATGTCACTTATTTCACGACACATCGGATATCGCTCCGTTCGCGGGTCTCCCCGGTGGTTGTGAGAATACGTGTTAACGGCTTTACATCTCCCGGCGGACTAACCAGGATCGATAGTTCGCAACGTCCCCTCCTGGGCGGTACCCCCACTCTTGTTATTCACGTCGGACCATCGGCGATCACGTGATTGTCGTATGACGGTATACGCGTATCTGACAAACAACTTTTCGTAAACACGCAGGAATGCGATGGAATTATCGCTCGCTGAAAATTAAATACGAAGATATACGCTTTTATACATTTTCGTAAATTTATCTCGTTTTCGGAGATATACGTCTTGGCGTATATTTCTTTACAAAATACGACAGATCTCGCTCGCCTTTGCCTAACCCGATGATGGCTACTCCCCGGATATGCCAAAACTGATGTTTTACAGGTGGAGTCGCATGTGCTGGGAACTCCGAATATATGTATACATCGGATTCGGACGGGACTTCGATGTTAACGTTATTTGGCAGCTCTTAATGCCCCTCGTGATGATTTTATTAACGTTGCACTCGTGTGCCAGGTTTTTTCGGGCACACTGAACGGATCAAAGCGGGACCGCGATATTAGCGTTATTTGACATTTTCTAATGACCTTGGCAATAATTTTACTAACATTATACATGTGTGCCAGGTTTTTCGGGCACATCGATTAGATCGAAGCGGGATCGCGATATTGGGACTCGCAATGGGCTCGAAAAGGCATCCCTGGTGGTCCTTTCCCCGTAGATGATCCTGGAGTCAAACTTCCGGCACAGACGTCGGAGGTCGACGGGACTCGGTGCGTCGCACTCCTGGTGACCCGTAGAGATGTCCTCGCACGGTTGTTCCAGGGGAAGGTGTCCGTTTTGGGTGTTTCCGGCACCCAGGTCGGATCAGGGCGAAAGTCGCTAGTTACGTTATTTAGGACCTCCGCAGACCATTCCCGATGGCCATTTGGTCATATAAGGTGTGTGCCAGGATTTTCCGGCACATGGTTCAAAATCATAATTAATCATTAATTATGCCTTAATTAGCATCTCAATAACACGTTGCTGACGTTAGTTTACCTGAACCATGCATGTACCGTGATTTCCTAGCACATGCCTGAAAGTTGATCGTAATCGCGATCGCTATATTCGCTGATGTCATAATGACGCTCATGAATCGCCTCGCGGCGATATGTAACGCGAAATCCCTATGTGACGTGACTTTCACGCACGACGCATTTGCTCCGCTGCAACACGCTCGGACGCGTGTAATTGTTCACGCTGACGCGCTATAACTCTGAAATACAACTTTTATCTGAAACATTTTTCTCAAAAACGCTTAGTTTTCCAAAAAAATGCTTGATACGGGCGCGCTGATGCACCATGTATACTTGAAGTATACACTCTAAATACTTCCGTTTAGGCTGGAATTGACTAAATATTACTTCCAAGGGTATAAGGAAGTGATTCCAGCCATTTTGGTCCAATTTTGAAGGGTGCCAAAAACAGGCCTTAGGGACCCTCCTCCTTTGACGTAAAATTATTATGAAGTAAAACTTTTTTTAAATTTTTAACATGTTAATTAATATATTATAATAGATAGAACAATAACGTTTAAAGTATCTATAATAAGTTTCAATAAACTGACACAATTATTCTTAATCTATAGACTTTGGAAAAAATAAAGTGTCAGGTTTAAATTGGTTGATAATTCAATTTAGAACAATTTAAAAATAATTAAAGAAAAGCTAAATATGAAAAAGATTATATCTCACTTTCGAATAACTAAAACAAGCTAAAAGTTGTTCAGAACCTGCTTATGGCATATTTTCCAAATTAGATTCGTAACCTAGCCGTGCTCGTACTTTTTAACTTTATCGTATATGATTATTTTAATCACCTTGTGAAAAACATTCTGGGTCATTTATACCAAATTCTTGGAAAGCCTTCACAAAGTTAGATCCATTATCCGTAACTGTAGCTATAATTTTGTTACATGTTAATCCAAATGTTGTATGGGTTCTTCTAACATCTCCGCTATATTGTCAAACGAATGAGTTCCGGGAAATCGCCTGCATGCTAAAGCTGCCGATTTCCTTTCTAGAGTTTTTTCGTCAATCTGTTGATTAATATTATAAATTTTTATAAACAATGGGATAGAAATCTAATAATTACCATTTAGTTATGTTGACAGTTAGTTTAATTATATCTTATGCAAATAACACATTTCTTACCCAGTGAGCAGTAACACCTAGAAATCTCCTATTTGAACCAGTCCAAATGTCGGCTGTTGTGCAGACGTGACGTGCACTGTTCATCGCTTTACGTATTTCACTGACTTGTTTATTATGTGTCATTCACCCTTTTACCTACTGTATAACGGGTCACATGTTTCAACGGTTGATTACCATGCCTGATTTTTAAATCTAAAACAAATTAACATACATTAATTTTAATTATGAGAATTATTTTACAATTTTATTTAAAAAAAGTAACTATAAAAAAAACAAATAAAAAACGTATAAATAAACTTTTAAGATAAATGAATGTGTCTCATAACGATAACAATACTATGGTACAAAAATCTATATTTGTATAATTTGTGTGTTGTCAGGGTAAATACTTAAAATTACGATTTCTTATTATTGTATATATGAATTAAATATTTCTTGTATTTAATAATAAAATTAATAGGACTTCCGGTCGGGCGCGTGCGGTGAACGGTTGCTCCGAAATGTAAGGAGTAAATTGGAAGGGAATAGAGGTGCAGGAAGCGGAGGAGAATGAGGAAAAGTAGTGAGGAAGGCAGGGGGAGTGCGAGGGAGGTGGAGTGCATGGAGGAGGAAAGAAAGTCGACAGGAGGAGCAGTCGAAGATGGTTAAGAAGGAAGGAGGATGAAGAGGTTAGGTTGACGAGAGGATGGGCGAGGGGAAGATTCAATGGAGGAGTGGTGTAAGAGGAAGACGGAAGAGGAACACGGAGCATGCGCGCAGAGAATTTTGGATAGGGAAGAAGGCAAGAAGACCTGAATGCGCACGGGGGGGCTGACGTGGTGCGTTACGCGATGCCTGGCGGGGGCCGAGGAGAGGCGAGAGGAGGGATATCACAGACGGTGTATCCGCGCCGGGCGGCGGCGGCGCACTGAGTACGGCCTTTTTTTTTTTTTTTTTTTTTGACGCAGGAGAAATCTTCAACTACTGGGATCCCTGGGGCTAAAAGTCCCAGGTTTACCCAGTAGCCCCTTTCGGGGAAGACCCCCCCGGCCTCCGGGGAGAGGCATAAGCGGGGGGAGTGTGGGATTGTATAGCATGCACATCGCTCACGATACTGCATGCATACCCTGCCCACTAAAACTCCTGCGGATGTCCCTCACGGCGCTCGTCATGGGGAGCCCCGGGAAACGCACTGATTCTTCCGGGGCCCCCAGCGCCAGGCCCAGAATTGGGCGCCAACCCGGGAGACGCCGACCGGCGTCTCCCCCGGCTCTTTGGAGCCGCCTCCTGAGACCACCGCGGCGGAATGGGGGGACATCCACCCAGACCGCCGCCCCTCTAGCAGGGGTGGGTTATGCTGCGGGCGTGCGGTAAACCCCGCCCGCACGCTCGCTCCACCCCCGCGGTCCCCCCTTTAGTTTTTTTTTTGGGAGGGGGGGCCGTACGTACGGCCGTTGGCCGGCGTCGCCGACGGCAACGGCCTCCTCACGTTCCGAGGGGGGGGGCGAAGGGGAGAGAAGATATCTCCTGGGCGCACTAACTGTGCCCTTCTCCCCCCCGGCACTGTCATGTGCTGTCCCCCCCCGAAACCGGAATCGCGACGGGGGGGCCGCTCCTGGGCCTGCGCCGTCGTAAAAAATAACGCCGCCGCCGTGGTGGCGGCGGCGGTCTGCGGCCCGGATCCACCCCGTCGCTCCAGTTGCTGTCACTGGAGGGGGGTGGAGCTTCCCCCCTCCTGACGCGTTCGGCTGCCTCCTTCTGCGACATGACTGCGCCGCAGAAGGAGACGAACGCCCTCCATTTGACCTCGCCCTCTTCTCCCCCGGTCACCGCCGCGGCAATGATGGTCGGGAGGGCGAGGTCGTCTCCTACACTTGCCCGGAGGACACGGCGCTGCTCTTCCCACGCTGGGCAAAACTCCAGCGTATGCTGCGCCGTGTCTGCCTCCTCCGGGCAGTGATGACAGCGCGTGGTGCGCTCTTTCCCGATCCGGCACAGGTAATCCCCGAAGCACCCATGTCCGGTGATCACCTGCGCCGTGTGGAACGTAAGGCCTCTCCCCTTACGCTCCACCCACTCCCCAAGGACCGGCCGGATGGCCGCCCTGACCCTCCTGCCCCACAACTGGGGGTTCTCGAGGAATTCCTCCCATTCTCGCAGGAGGGTCGCTTTGGCCTGGAGCTTCAGCGCCCTCTTAACCCTCGCCGTGATGACACCCCCCCCGTCCCTGATCGCCTTGGTCCGCGTGTACACGCGTGTATATGACCTGGCGACCAGGTGAATCGGGGGGATTCCGGCGAGGGTAGTCGCCCCCACGTGTGACACGGTCCGGTAGGCCCTGGCGGCTCTGTTGGCTATAAGCCTTTGGACCGCCGCCAGCTGCCCACCAAGGCGGGCATTGCTGCCCACCTTCTCCTCCCACACCGGTGCTGCGTACAGCAGCACCGAGTGGACCGTTGCCACGTAGAGGCGACGCACATACCCGCTGGCCCCGCCAATATTGGGCAACAGCCTTGCCAGGCTGTTGGCCATTACCCTCGCTCGGGAGACCACGCGGGTGACGTGCTCGCCGAAGCTCCTCTTCCGGTCAATCCAAACCCCCAGGTATAGGAGGTGGGGAGTGATCGGGACCTCAGTCCCCTCCACTCGGACGCTGAGCCCCTCCGGCGGTGACCCCCCCGCAAGGCGACCATAAACATGGTCGCCTGCGTTTTATGAGGGGCCACTTTCAGGCCCAGCGCCCGGATGGCGCGCACCACGCTCGCCGCCGCCACGTTGGCCAGCCTGATGGCCTCCTGCCAGCCCTCCCCGCTGACCCCCAGGAATATGTCGTCGGCATACCCCGTGAGCCAGCATCCTCTGGGGAGGGCCACCCCGAGGACCAGGTCGTAGGCGATGATCCACAGCAGGGGTCCCAACACCGACCCCTGCGGAACACCGCGCTCAACGAGCCTGACCCTCAGGACCCCGTCCTGGTCCGTGTACCTCAGGCCTCTGTCCCGGAAATAGTCTCCGACGACCCTGATGAGGTAGGGAGGGACGTCAAACCTCACTAACGCCCTCCCTATCACCTCCCAGGGGAGGGTGTTGAAAGCGTTGACGACGTCGAACGACACCCCCAACACCGCTCCCCCCTCCTCACAATCGGGAGCGGTGCACTTGGACACCGTTCAAATGGACACGGTGCTAAAGGACACAGAGATATTGGACACGACACTTTGCGCACGGTTCAATCGGACACGGTGTTTTTGGACACAGGAATTATTGGCCAAATGTCTTTTGCACACAGAAAGTAAATTATTAAAAAATTCGCTCTGTTCAGTTGCGCACGGAAATATGCGCACCAGTCTTTTGCACACGAAAAGATGCCCACCGTTCATTTGGACGCGCAAAATATGCGCACCGTTCGTTTGCGCACGAAAAGATGCGCACCGTTCGTTTGCCCACGAAAAGACGCGCACCGTTCGTTTGCACACGAAAAGATGCGCACCGTTCGTTTGCACACTGAAAGATGCGCACCGTTCGTTTGCACATGGAAAGATGCGCACCGTTCGTTTGCACACGGAAAGATGCGCACCGCTCATTTGTACACGAAAATATGCCCACCGTGCATTTGGACACGCAAAATTTGCGCACCGTTCATTTGCACACGGAAAAGATGCACACGAGAAGAAACGCACCGTGCATTTGCACACCGAAAGAAGGACACCGTGCATTTGCACACGGAAAAGATGCACACGAAAAAAAGCGCACCGTGCATTTGCACACCGAAAGAAGGACACTGTGCATTTGCGCACGAATGTCGCGAAAGAGATAAGTTGTATAAAATATTGAATAATTTTATTTCTTGGAGTTATTCAACGTCAGGAAGTTTATATCGCAGGCTTAGCGGTAAACGCGCGATGAGCAGACGGCCTAACGACGTGTAATCTTGGGAGATCGAAATTACGGTGAGGTTATGTTCTCCTTGTGCGTTTGACAGGTGTGTAACGCGTGGTGTCAAACGCGAGAAATCTACGAGAGGAATGCAAGGCGAGGAAAAAGCAAGGTGAATAGAATCTAATAATAATAAAATAATCGTATTTTTCATTAATTCATAATAGCTTTTATTTCTCTCTCTTCAGGTTCACTACGTCGGGTACTCTGGCGGTGGGAAGAGTGACGGCAACGAAGCGAGAGGAGACGATGTGTGGGACATCGCGGTGACCGGAAGGTCCGGTGACTGGCTCCGTGATCGTCGTGTGACGCGAAGAGTCAGGAACAGCGGTCCTGAAGAAGAGGAGACTGGCGGGGTAAGTGAAGAGACTTATTATCAAAGAATAAATTTAATCCGCAATAATATATTGAAAATGGAACAGATAATCCGTTGATTTATTAATCTGTCTATTGAAAGAGCTAACAGTGCTGTCATTAACTATCTTTAGTAATTTGTTTATCTATTATTGACGCGAATCGTGCAACTATTAATTCACTTTTGTTTTAGAGCGAGGACTGGCAGAGAGCGATGAGCGTTTCAGGTGAATATCTACGTCCGAACAATGCACTGAGAGAGACGTGCAGCGACCTGGTTCACTCCTGATGTCCTGAGCATCCTGAGGGAGGCGTCCCGGAAAGTGAAAGTCTCATACGTCCTGAGAGAGGCCCGCAAGGAATAAGATGGTACAGGCACCCTTGATCGGAAGGATAGTCAAGAGAATAATTTGTTGTACAATCAGATAAGTGTCTTTTAAATCTATTTCCTGAATCACATTAACTGATTATGCTACTAATTATATGAAGAACAGAGTAAAGGCTTGTAAAAACTTTCTGTTTCAGAATGGAGTAACTGCTGGGATATATGCGCCTGAGGGGCTGGGATACAAGGATAATGGATACTATGCATCGTGGGATAGAATAAATACACATAAAATTTAAGGTAATCACTTTGCTTTAATTGCAATAACTGTAGCGAAGTATTAATGGTTTCTATTTTTGAGTCCCTTTTTATAATAACTTGTAATTTACGCGGTTTAAAATAAAGAAAAGTATAGAAGAATTAATATGATAAAAGTCGAAGAGAGATATTTGCAAGAAAGTCGTTAAGTCAAAAGTTCGTAAATAATAGTGATCACTAATACCGAGGAAAGTAAGCAAAATAATCGAATAATTCTCTTATTTTTATTTCAGATAGAGAGGAGGAGGATATCTTTAGAGCAAGCAGAGAACTTCAAAAGCTACAAGAATATCGTTCTGGATAATCCGATGGAGCAGGACTCTGTAAGGACACGCGTGGTGCTAACGGGTTGCAAGTAGTAAACAGGAATTTAGGAGCGTTTTTGTTTGCGTATGAAAAGGCGTCGAGTAGTTTCCATTAAATTGTAGAACCGTGTTATGATCTCTATTTATTGCGACTTATTTGTAGAACGTAGTATGTTATGCGAAAATAATGATTATTTATAAGTAACAACGTTAATTTGCAATATTAATTGTAACTGTATTAAATGTTATTCTATTTAATTGATCGTTATTATTTGTATTTCAGCGAGTAGATTGTAATTATTATATAGTTGTAAAATTACTTTATAAATAATTCAATATAGAGATAAAGAATATAGTCATATGTGTAACCAATATATACATGTTATTTTAATATTTCCTTCTAAATTTCCGTAATAGTTGTTCCTTTATAAAAGTTCAATTTCGAATTGCTGTGAATTATATAATAGTAATGTAATTATTATAAAACTGTTTGATCTATTAAATAGTTATTTAACATAGAAACTTGCTATTGAAATTTTATTAGATAATTGATTGACACTGATATCATCTATTTGTGTTTAGAGGTTATTTTAGCTTGTTCAGCAGGATAGGAAACTAAATGTTTGTAATACTGTACGTAAAATATTTTATATTTATACCAACATTAGAAAACTACATTTGTATCAACACTAGAATCTAAATGAAAATGTAAATAAAATCACAGCGCTTAGTATCATACTTAACAATATTACGAAAGAACTGAAGTATCTTTGGCGCGTCATACATTTGTAGAAATAAATATCTATATTTAAAATAAATAATATTGTAACTCTTACAACTGCAGTTTCTACGTGTTTAGAGACAGAGAACAGAACAGGGTTATCAAATGTTTGTAATACTGTACGTTGAATCAATATTTTATAATATTTATATCAACCCTAGAATTTAAATAAAAATGTAAATGAAGTCACAGCACTTAGTACTACACTTAAAATTTCACGAAAAAACTTAAATATCTTTGGCACGACATTCATTTGTGCAAATTAAATATCGATGTCTCAAATGAGTGATATTGTAACCGTAATAATGACATATTGCTGCATTTTAACTTATCTATGTCATACGTGTATAAACTTATTTTAAAGTCAATTAAAGATTTCACTTTGTAGTTTTGATTAGAATAAATGAATTAAAAACGAAAAAGACTAAAAATAAATGAAATTGCGCACATTTTATCTTTGTCTCTAATAGTAAACTTAGTAATTAAGTAATCAATAAGGAATAATTGTTTCGAATTAAGTAATTGTTAAAGAGACAGTTATTTTACTTAATGTCCATTTCTACAACTTCCTAGAGCTAGAAGAAGATAAAAACTATTTTAAACCGAGATCAAAATAAGTCTGTATTTATCGAAGTATGGCTAGAAATGGACATTAGACGGCGATCTATTTTTCCATAAAGACCTTTTTCAATTATGCATTAATAATTCTTATACAGCTGCTTTATGTTGCAAATTGAACATCGAGTACTTTCTAAACATTCAATACACAGATGACAACAAGCGAGATGATCACAGGGTATGAAAACATATGTGCGCTCGTTAGCAAGACACACCGTATAAGTGTCTATAGAAGATACTTCTTTTGAAGTATTTTGATTATCCTTGAGATTCCAATTTACAGCGTAGTATGGAAGATCTTCTGTAGAAGCGCTATTGTCAATTAAAGGCAAATATTCATTTTGGACACTTCATAAATGGATTTGTCATCTGTAAAGAAAATAATGAAAATATATATAGAAATTCACTGAATTGTCTTATTTTCCTTTCATTCTGCTACATTAGTATTTTATAGTTTAATTACCTTTAGCAATTAAATTATTTTCTTATCATTTTTTTTTGGTTTCTTTGTTTCTTTGATAATTTATTTGTTTTAGTAACTTTTTTGTTTGATGTTTCATCTATCTTATGTAGTACCACGTATAAGTTTGGTAATTTTGGAAAATTATTATTTTGCTCCAGTGCAGTTTTATGTTCTCTATTTAAATTTTCTGTTAAGAAACAGAAATATGTTAGTAATTTTAATTTGTACACAATATAAGAACATTATAGTACAATAAAAAATTTAACTTCAAAATATCTTTTTTAAAATTAATCAATTAGTACAATAAAAAATTTAATTACATAAAAATATCTTTTTTAAAATTAATCAATACATTTTATAAAATATAAAAATAAATTGATTTTATGATTTCTGAATCTAAATTTTGATAAATATACAGGGTGTCCCAAAACTACCGTATATTCTCTTAACAGTGGATTTTTTTGGAATATTCTAAGACGAAAATCTTAATATTAAAATATTGTGGCTATAATAGTTTTTAAATAATTTGCAATTAAAGTTTACGAATCGTAGAACTGATATTTTGCGCGTTCAGGCACAGTGTTATGACAAATGATAAAAGTGATACCACGAACAATGTCAAGATCCTTGAACATCAAGATTTTTTACAAATATGTAATATTTTTATTAAGAAGTTATTTCTGCTTCTATTCGGAACATCTATTTGTACATTACATACGTATAATTAATATCGGATCACATTATAAAATATTAATTCAAGCGAGATATTACGATAAGTGTCAAAATAAATTTATAACTATGTTCACATTTGTCATAACACCATGCCTAAGTGCGCGAAATGTCAGGTGTATGATTCGTTAACTTTAATCGTGAATAATCTAAAAACTACTTAGCCTCAACATTTTCGTATTAGGATTTTCGTTTTAGAATATTCCATAGAACCTACTGTTATAAAGGACATTCTGTGCTTTGGAACACCCTGTATATGAGAACATAAATAAAGAAAATGAGGTTACACATTTTCATAAAAAAAGAGAGGATAATATTGATATTAACGAAAACCCCTAGGCCACAAAATTCAAAATTCTGCATGTTAGTGACACCGTGTAAGTAATAAACTTCTAAAAACCGATGTGGTATGTTTGTATTTTCACAAAAATAAATGATATCTATAAATTGCGTCAAGTATAAAATGAATATATATATTCTTCTGAAAATAACTGTTGTATTATTTTAAAAAATATCTTTGTATTTAAGTGTCTTCTTACACAAGTCATAATAGCTTCATTTTTCCTTACAGACATTATAATATAACCAAATTCCGTTACCTAACTCACCCAAGTGATATGTATCTTTTAAATAAATGTTTTCTTGATTAATCTTTAAATAAATCTTTAAATTGCGTTAATCAGAAAGAGAAGATACAATTACAAAATTTTTAATCCAACACAGGAATACAAGGTATTTAAATGCAAAGATGTTAATCGCAAAGATTAAAAACTGTTAAAGAAGTAACAATAAAAAATGCAAATATTTTATTAAAATAAAAAAAAATTTCGAAAAAAACTTGACGCTGCTTTTTTGTACTAAGTACACGCGCAGCATGTTAGCTCGAAAGTGGTTATGGAGTAAAAAAGCAGCGTCAAGTTTTTGTACATTTTTTTTTATTTTAATAAAATATTTGCATTTTTTATTGTTACTTCTTTAACAGTTTTTAATCTTTGCGATTAACATCTTTGCATTTAAATACCTTGTATTCCTGTGTTGGATTAAAAATTTTGTAATTGTATCTTCTCTATAAAAATGTATTATAAAATTTTTCATAATATGTAGACTGAATTGTAAAAATAATAATAATGTAATAATGTAATAGTAATGTAATATTAGCTGTGTTCAGCGGAGAAAGTAGATCAATGAGTAATTAGTTATTCTTTATTATGATTGGTTTTCTGCATTTAAATTTAGCAAAGATCTAAAGGCAAGAATGAATTATATTAACAAATTACTAAGCACTCACTAATCTGCCTTTTCTACTAAACACAGACATTAAGATTTGCATGATTACCCTTATCAGTATTTAATAAGTCCCATTTTCTTTTGCAGCACTTTGCATGTGAAGTATTCGTCTTTTAAGATTTAATTCTTGTAAGGGCGTTTTGCCGTTTATATTAATTTTTGCTTCATTTTCTGTATTGCATAATGTGTTTGAATTTGTTTCAGGATGCACATAATTATATCTTTGATCAAATATTGGATTATTATTATTTCCTGTAAAAATGCAATTTATATTAATATCTAATAAAAAATATATATATTCGTGAGAAATGTGTTGTTTAAAATGTTAATTTAATTTTTTATATAGATATTCAATATTTTTTAATGATATTATATCTCTGCAAGATATTTTTAATGATATAACATCTTTGAAAGGAGGGGTGTCAATAAGGCCGTTTTTTGGACCACGTCAGAATCGCTCCAAACTGTGGTATTTTCTTCCTACCGATGTAGCTCACAACCTCCTAGAACCGTTTGCTGTCCGAGCAATTACAGGCTGAGAACGGGCAACTTGAAATCTCAAAAATCAATGGAATTTTTCACATGATGGTCGTGCTGGTCTCATTTCAGCATGTCATTGTTGAGAGGGAGGGAGGAAGGGAGGGTGGGAGGTAGAGGGGGAAGGAAGGGAGGGGGAAGGAAGGGAGGGGGAGGGAGAGGAAGGGGAGAGGGGGGAGAGAGAGAGGAAGTGAGGGAGGGAGAGAGAGGGAAAGATCGCTCCAAACTGTGGTATTTTCTTCCTACCGATGTAGCTCAGAACCTCCTAGAACCGTTTGCTGTTCGAGCGTTTGACAAGCAAAAAAAAAGTGGAAATGCCGCCCCTCTCGCCCATTCAAAAAGGGAACTTTCCTTTAGCTTTACCCAGAGCTAACGACGTGGACGTAGAAAGTTTTTGTAGCTCCTTTTTTGTTTTTGTTGTTTTTATATATTTTTTGTTTTTTTATATATTTTTTGTTTTTTTATATATTTTTTGTTTTTTATATATTTTTTGTTTTTTTTATATATTTTTTGTTTTTTAATATATTTTTTGTTTTTTAATATATTTTTTGTTTTTTTATATATTTTTTGTTAATAACACCGTTATTTTTAATAACAGAATTTTTTTAGCCGTATTTTTAATTATCGTTTATTTTTAATACCGTTACAATACTCTTCGAATTCACAATGAAGAAGTGAACAGTCAGTAATTGAAAATTGGGAGTAGGCGCCGGAGAATCTTCAATTAGATTGGTCGCTATCTCCACCTGACTCATTGTCAGACCAGTCTGAAATGTTCTCAGCTGCATCTTGGATATATTGTGCGTAGGATTGGGATGGTCGTTCTTGAAGTCTTTCAGAGTGTCTTGAATACCCCAAATACCAAAGGACGGATGCCACATGTGCACAACAACCAACGGTTCTAGCACCGACTTTGCATTGACAGTACCAGGATATGATGGGATTGATTCCTTGACTATATTCAATCCACAGGTTATACACCTTCGATGATGTGTGGCGCGACTGTATCTGAAGACGTAAGATATTCCTCTCTTGCCTATGGACGAACAGTTCATACATCCCATCTCCAGCTGTGTGCTCCTCTGCATACGATTGCGCTTGCTTCAATTGATATGAGCCAATGGTCAGATGAGCCAACTCGTCTAAGGTCAATTGAGGGAAATCAGGGAGTGAATCCGCAACTACGGGTTGCCACATCACCCTTTTCCTGGACCAACCTTCTCTTTCAACTCTTTCCTGGAGGAGGTTCGGCATTTGCGATAGACGCAACATACGCTCGGCAATGGTCGTATCATTTGGATCGTCACTGATCCTCGGTGGTCTGAAAGCATTGCAAAGAGCGGATACAATGCGCACGTAATCTCCCACATACGGTACTTGAGAATTTGGGAATACATGATCTAGTGCTTTCCACTTCTTGAGGAGACCGTTAACCGCCTCTATCACCCAGCGTATTTTAGTCACGAGGCGTGATTCATTGGCCTCAGATGTAGTATGTTGCGAACCTTCTCGGAGGAAATGGGGCATTTTAGTTATGAGACCTAGATCTTGCAGCATCTCGAGGCAATCTCTGAAACCACGGTCCACCACGAAAATATCGTTAGGTTGCAACCAAGATCGGAGCCTACTCGCGTCAAATCGCATTATGCTGGTCAAAATGTTTGCATCATTATTTTTACCATCCGCGAAGTAAGGTCCGAAAACTTCTAAGATGTATCCTGTTGAACTTACGAGAATCATGGGTTTCACTAGCGGACGTCCTTTGTGGAGTGAGAAAGTTCGTCTCTGGAACTTGTAATTAGAACTTTTCTCTATATACATATACGTACCGTCGGCTACAAGGATACAGACATCCTCTCCACCCGCGAAGAGCGTTTTAGCCATGGTTCTCGTATGCTTTGTGATGAAATCTTCTCGAGAGATATGATTTGTTCCCAAAAAGTTCGGGACAAACATTGAAAAGAGAGCAGTACGAGCTGCAGCTATCGCTCTACCTACTCTCCTCTTTTGGAGAGCGAATAAGGTAGACAAAACTGAAAGCGAAAGACCAGTACGTAGTTTCGTCAAAAGCAAGGCAAGACAAGTCCGAGGAGAACGTCCAGATGTAGATCTAATATGACCAGAGATTGAAGCAAGAACGGAATCGAATTGATCTTTCTTCAACCCAGTCAGATTATAATAATCGTCATCAGTAAGTGCAGGTGGATAATCAAAATCGAGTCCTTTCCGAGAAGCAACCGAACGCAAGTTTTCTAACAAACCACAAAGAGTTTTATCATCTAGAATCGAATAGTTTGACTTTACTTCGATATCATTTGTTGCTGTTTTACTGAGAAAACCATTTTCCAAGTGTCTTCTACAACATCGAGTATCTGGCGGAATAATTATACTTCTGTCTATGAATATTTGTGTTCTCGCCATAGGAGAGATACGAGTCAGTTTCTTAGCCTTCTTACATACGATGCATCTCGCCCCGGATACTCTGCAGCCCTGGATGCTGACTCTTATTTTCACCGAAGAAGGGATGTTGCTTGATTCTGAGATGTTGGAGCACTGAGGAGTATCAGTTGTAGCAACAGATTCAGTACTGATAGTACTTGAAGTGCTGCTCGTACGATTGCTCATAATGCGGTCGGATAATGGATATTAACGTAATAGTAACAAGAAAATGGTAATGAGCGATAAAAAGTAGTGAAAACGAGAAACTAAGCTACCGAAGAAGATCAGCGCGCAATACTGTTTATGCTCTGAAAATGCGCTGATCGTTGATAAAGACGATTCATTTAAACATAAGTGCGATGAGAATAATGTGGTGACAGTTCACCTACAATGCTTTCAGTTCAAGAACGCGCTAAAAAGACAACTGTGTATCCAAGTCGATGTTGAATCTGTTGAGAGGAACAAATGCCGGGAAGGAGACAGAACAACTAAGCTGCTGGTCAGATGAAGAGTGCACAATTCCGCGCGCGCCATCTGTGCGACAAATGGCCAATTCCATACACTCGTCGAAACAGTGCGGTAATGTTACATTACCGCACTGTTTCGACTCGTGTGCGGAATTGGCCATTCGTCGCACGGATGACGCGCGCGCGCAATGGGCCACTTTCCACGCACTTTGTCATATAAAATAGGGTGTGTAACACGTGCGGGTTGAGAATTGGACACTCGTGCGGGTGATCGCACTCGCCTTCGGCTCGTGCGTCCACTCCGCATTCGTATCCAATTCTCAACTTCCCGCACTTGTAGTATCGTCCAATTCATCGCAAGGGATGCTATTGCATGATTGTTCAGTAATATGGCAATCCGTTCAAAATACCAGGCTTGATTCTATCTTGAATGCATGAAGGTCTGATGAGTTCCCTTTCGTATTTAAAGCAGCAAATACTCTAGTAGTTTTTGAGAAAATATGGTGATGGAAGCTCAACAATGACATGCTGAAATGAGACCGGCACTACCACCATGTGAAAAACTCCATTGATTTTTGAGATTTCAAGTTGCCCGTTCTCAGACTCTAATTGCTCGGACAGCAAACGGTTCTAGGAGGTTGTGAGCTACATCGGTAGGAAGAAAATACCACAGTTTGGAGCGATCCCTCCCTCTCTCTCCCTCCCTCCCTTCCTCTATCTCTCCCCCCTCTCCCCTCCCTCTTCCTCCCCCTCCCTTCCTCCCCCCTCTACCTCCCACCCTCCCTTCCTCCCTCCCTCCCAACAATGACATGCTGAAATGAGACCGGCACTACCACCATGTGAAAAATTCCATTGATTTTTGAGATTTCAAGTTGCCCGTTCTCAGGCTCTAATTGCTCGGACAGCAAACGGTTCTAGGAGGTTGTGAGCTACATCGGTAGGAAGAAAATACCACAGTTTGGAGCGATCCCTCCCTCTCTCTCCCTCCCTCCCTTCCTCTCTCTCTCCCCCCTCTCCCCTCCCTCTTCCTCCCCCTCCCTTCCTCCCCCCTCTACCTCCCACCCTCCCTTCCTCCCTCCCTCTCAACAATGACATGCTGAAATGAGACCAGCACGACCACCATGTGAAAAATTCCATTGATTTTTGAGATTTCAAGTTGCCCGTTCTCAGCCTCTAATTGCTCGGACAGCAAACGGTTCTAGGAGGTTGTGAGCTAGATCGGTAGGAAGAAAATACCACAGTTTGGAGCGATTCTGACGTGGTCCAAAAAACGGCCTTATTGACACCCCTCCTTTCTGTGTATACAGGATGTTTCTTAAAGACTGCCCACTAATAGCTT
>JASTWQ010001215.1:0-20044 GCA_035220615.1 Leptothorax acervorum
TAAGATATACAGGGTGATTCAGAATAAGTATATTGTCCCGAAAATCTCACATTCTTGACGCGATTCTAAGACGATTTTTCCTCTACAAAAAATTTCCCCGAAAGCTTAGGTTTTGAGTTACTACCTTTTTGAAATTTTTAAAATTAAAGAAATGTTTTTTAATTTTTTTAAAATAAAACCAGTAAAATTTGTAAGCAGTATACCCGGAACTACGAGTTATTAAAGTAAATAATTACCTTATCACATGTACAGGAGGTAGGCCTAGGCAAGGGCGGCGCGACTCACTGACATTCACTGTTGCGAGCGCTTATGTGAGGCCAAGTGAGGCACCTGCTGCGATCAGCAGATTGTTGTCACACTTTTTTTCTCTCTCTCATTTACTCAATCACTCGTCACTTACTCACTCACGTTTCACTTCGTTCATCTCGAAGGAAGAACCGTAACACACGCGGCAGCGCAATACACACAACAAACGCGTTATCACGCCATGTATCAAGAGACACGGTAACAGCCGATAGTGTCTCGCGCCAAGTACACGCGGAGCGAGACCACCCCGTAACTCTTTTACGCGACGTGACGAGTTGCGATTTACTTGGCAAGCAGTCGATCGATTTTTTGGTTATGTTATTGCTGTGTTGCACTCGGTGACCTCGGTGTGCACTCCGGTGTACTCCCTCCAGCTCTCCGCACGCTGGCAGGGCGAGTGCACACCAAGGTCACCGAGTGCAACACAACAATAACATAACAAAAAAATCGGTCGACTCTTGCCAAGGGGTGGTCTCGCTCCGGGTGTACTTGGCGCGAGACACTATCGCCCGTTACCGTGTCTCTTGATACATGGCGTGATAACGCGTTTGTTGTGTGTTGCGCTGCCGCGTGTGTTACGGTTCTTCCTTCGAGATGAACAAAATGAAACGTGAGTGAGTAAGTGACGAGTGATTGAGTAAATAAGAGAGAGAAAGAAGTGTACAACAATCAGCTGATCGCAGCAGGTGCCTCACTTGGCCTCACATAAGCGCTCGCGACAGTGAATTTCAGTGAGTCGCGCCGCCCTTGCCTAGGCCTATCTCTTGTACATGTGATAAGGTAATTATTTACTTTAATAACTCGTAGTTCCGGGTATACTGCTTATAAATTTTACTGGTTTTATTTTTAAAAAATTAAAAAAATTTCTTTAATTTTAAAAATTTCAAAAAATAGTAACTCAAAACCTAAGTTTCGGGGAAATTTTTTGTAGAGGAAAAATCGTCTTAGAATCGCGTCAAGAATGTGAGATTTTCGGGACAATATACTTATTCTGAATCACCCTGTATAGCAGCTTATTTAGATAGTTTACTGTTAAATTACACAAATAATCCTGCAGAATCGTTCAATTCCATAATCTGCAAAGAAATTGGCGGAAAGCGCGTTAATTTTGGCAAACGAGGCTCTTATAGGGGAGACCGGGGCTAATCGGTCAACGGGGTAAAAGTGTCAAATCAAATATCTCGGAACCTGTATATTGTGCGAACTCGCTATTAACATTGTAAACGCTGCTTATGGTACCCATGTGACCAACGGAGTTTCGGCAGGTTATCTGCCGTGTTATGATTTTTACGAGGGCAAACGTGTTTTCGGAAGGTGAAAGTGAAATTTTCTGCGCGTGGAAATTTTTTAATATCTGCAATAATATTTGCTTTCCAAATCTCCAGGTACGTGATTATAAAGAGTAATGCATGCTGAACACAAATCCAGTGTAGTTTTTTCATTATCGTTCATGTGTAATATTTCGTGGGCGATCAAACCTGAAACTTGTGTTTGGGGCAAATCGGTCAGTAAGCACCCGGGGAAAATGCGGCAGTCTCGTCACTGTGGCGCGCCGGGCGCACGACTTCAGCTCACGGCAATTTCAGGTTAGGTTTCCCTCGAGCGTGATTCTGTCTTCCCTTGCACGTGCGTTAGTTTGTATACATAGGGAAATGGTACGCACGTATCGTCGCAAAACGACTCCCGTCGACAAGGAGAAACTCAAGAAGACAGTTCTTGCGGTGAAAAAAGATAAAATGAGCGACGCAGCCGCAAAACAATTCGATGTCCGGAGAACCACGTTGATCAACTGGTTGAAGAAGAACAACGATACCATACCAGTACCTCATCTATACCAGGGAATGCACCAACAATTTCTTGCATAACATTTTTGCTTAATCTCATCGCTTCTCCTCCTAAAACTATATATGATGTGCCTAATATGTATAATATACTAGAATTCTTTAAAATAATTCTGCATACAATTTCATTTCTTTTGCTTCAAGTGCATAACAATTACTGCAATAGTTATTACTTATTATATGCTATTGTATTTATTTATTTTAATTATATATTATATGTCATAATTATGCATTTTTTTATTGTCATATTGATAATTGTTAATAAAAATTGTTTGTCTAAAGTTATTTATATAGGTATATAAATATTTATATGGGTATATTATTATTTCTTACATTTCTTTTCTAATATTGGTCACTGGTCATTTTACTTATTATTCTCTGCTCATATTCCTCTTCTCTTTTTTCCTCTTTATGACCGGCTTTGTTCCTTGCGTCAAAATACACGTGCTTATACTTCTTCTGGTATTTTAAACTATTCCGACACCTTGTATAGATTGTCCATCTGCTCCGATAATATGTCACTGCGAAACTTTAGGTTATGGCCGTGAGCAGGGACCATCAACTCTCACATGACAGAGTGGGTTCAAAAAATTATAAAAAAAAGTTGGACAACCTTTTTGACCACGACCATACATTATGTGTATGAACGCACGCACATACACATATGTACACGCGCATTATGTTTATAAACATATATATACTCTCAGTGTTGAGAATGAATAATACAATATACACAAATTTTTATTACATATATTTTGTGTACATATATACGTATATATACATATATATATATATATGTATACAGGGTTTACCAAAAGTATGGAAACCCCTAAATATTTCGAAAACTACGCATTTTAGAAAAAAATGTTTTAGACAAAAGTTGTAGGGTTTCAAGTAACGCATTAAATAGTAATATTAGTGTGACTGCAAATAACTTTGTTAATGCCAGGTAAAAATAACTTTAAAATTTTTAAATGGAAACCCCTATTTTTAATTGCATATTCTTATAGCTTACCTCGAGAGCTTTTCAAAACACTATAATAAAGTATTTTTTTATTAACTATTTTTCAAGTTATGGAGCTTGAAGGCTACAATACTGCCGGCATTAGCGTTACCCAAGATGTACCGCGTGGAGGTTGCACGGTCGGATTTACACTAGCAGAGTTGTAAATAACAATACTT
The DNA here is from genome assembly GCA_035220615.1 of Leptothorax acervorum. NCBI lineage: Eukaryota > Metazoa > Arthropoda > Insecta > Hymenoptera > Formicidae > Leptothorax > Leptothorax acervorum. The sequence continues at coordinate 3,330 of JASTWQ010001215.1, forward strand.
TTGTGATTGAAGTTTTTAATTACTAATTATATTACATAATTTTAATTTAAATTGAGTTTAAGTACAAATGTTTTTTGGAATTGTAATTAAAGTCGTTCAATTACAAATAGGTACATTTTGAAATTGTAATTAAACTCGAATTTTATTACAATTAAAAAAGTTATGGCCAATCCTCTCCCCTCATTTTGGTTCCTCCTTGGGTCTTCCTATCCTATGGGGAAAGAGGGAGTGGGAGAGGGTCAGCGCGAGGGGAGGGAGAGGGAAAAGGCGATTGGGTCATTGGAGATGACCCTCTTAGGAAGAGTCCAATGGGATCCTCCAATAGCCTAATCGCCCTCTCCCTCCCCCACCCTCGCGCTGACCCTCTCCCACTGGATCGACACTCCGAGAGGGTATAAAATACAAGCGCCAAGATGTTCAGTGTTTTTTTTCTCGCGAATAATCACGTAGGTAGGGTGATAGCGTCCTAGAGCGCTCTCTGCTTCTGCCGAGGACTTTTCTCTTTTTAATTCGCAAATTAATAAATTAAAAATTAAACGTTTGGCTAAAAATGGCTAATGAATTATCGGAGCGTGAAAGAATCACTATCCTAATGATGCGCGGATGGGGTGATAATGAACGATCGTTCACTGATGTCGTTCGATTATTTAATACCACGTATCCGAATCGTCAAATTAGTAAATCCACTGTTTTGAAAACTGTACGACGTTTTCACGAAACTGGTAGTGTAAAAAGTCGCATTAGGTCTGGCAGGCCATCATCTGCAACTAATAACGACAAACAACTTGATGTTCTGCAGACTTTTATTGAAAATCCCCATACATCTGTTAATAAAGCAGCTCAAGCTCACGACATTGCTCCCATGTCCGTACACAGAATTTAAAAAAAAATATAAATTACATCCATACACAAACTGCAATACGTTCAAGAATTGCAAGACGGAGATGATGAGCGTCGTATACGCTTCTGTGCAAGAATGATGGACCGAATAGATGCCTCGCCCGACTTTTCTTATCAAATTGTTTTCACAGACGAGGCAACCTTTACATTGACGAGAGAGGTTAATAATCAAAATTTTCGTCTCTGGTCAGATGAAAATCCGAATTGGATGCGGGAAAGTCATACACAATACCCACAAAAAATAAATGTATGGTGCGGCATGATAGACGCTTATGTGATAGGGCCATTTTTTTTGGAGGACAACCTCAATGCTCATAGGTACGAGAGATTACTTGTAGATGAAATAATTCCAGCAATACAAAATATTTTTCCAAATAACTTTGAGCAAATATGGTTTCAGCATGATGGAGCTCCGCCTCATTTTGGTGCAGGGCCACGTCGAATTTTAAATGAAGTTTTCCCGCAAAGGTGGATAGGAAGAAGGAACCGAAATGAGGGTGGGGAAAGTTGGCCACCTAGGTCACCAGATCTAACTCCTCTTGATTATTACTTTCGGGGCTATCTGAAGAGTAAGGTTTACGAAACAAAACCTCAAAATATCCAAGAATTGAGGCAGCGAATAAGGGATGAAGCAGCCTTGATACCTGCTGAATCAAATCGTAGAGCTATTTCTGCGTTCTATCAAAGATTGGCATACTGTCAAGAAGTCCATGGAAACCACTTTCAGAATTTACTCTAAAACACTCAAACACAAAAAAAAATGTAAATTAAGATTGTAAAATTTGTAATTTAGGAAAATGTAAATAATAATTATTCTTTTTACTTTTTTAATTGTAATAAAATTCGAGTTTAATTACAATTTTAAAATGTACCTATTTGTAATTGAACGATTTTAATTACAATTCCAAAAAACATTTGTACTTAAACTCAATTTAAATTAAAATTATGTAATATAATTAGTAATTAAGAACTTATCACAAAAGTATTGTTATTTACAACTCTGCTAGTGTAAATCCGACCGTGCAACCTCCACGCGGTACATCTTGGGTAACGCTGATGCCGGCAGTATCGTAGCTTTCAAGCTCCATAACTTGAAAAACCGATGCACCTCCCGATATGCACCGTTCCGGCCGACCGTCAGTCGAGCGGGCCCGCGAGCGTTGCGTCCGAATTGCGTGTCCGCCGCCGGGACCGTCTCGGAGCGACCGAGCGGCCCCGAGAACGCCCCAGCACCGCCGAACCCGTAGGCCTTACCGCTCCGACCGATCATCCCTGCCAGACGCATCCCCCGGCGGCGCTACCCCCGCCACCAGGGACAGCACCCCAAGGGGTATATAACCCGGCGATTTCTTGTTGGAGCTCTCTCTGGGACGTTAGACAGCAACCGACCTGTCCGACCGCTCCGCTGCTCACAACTCAAGACCCTGATACCGCTCCCCGAAGTCCGATCCCCAGCCGTGTCTACAAGGTAGAGAGTTCTCTGTCTCGTTCGAGCGTTCTCTACGGTCGACACCGCTTCCTAAGCCTTCCCCCAGTCGTGTCGACGAGGTAGAGAATTCTCTGTCTCGTTCGAGCGTTCTCGACAGTCGACACCGCTTTTGTTCCTCAGCCGAAAACCACGAAATGCGGTAGAGAGTACTTTGCCCCGGCATGGACGTTTCCGGTCCTGAACTCGGTTTCCCCGACGTGTACCGTGCTAAGGCGTTCGCCGCCTACTACCAGACGTTCCCGGTTACCGCCACCATTTTCCACCCTGGAGACCTACGCGTACTTCACGTTAGCTAATAGTTACGAGCAAAACCTCTCTGTTCAATTGTGCGACTAAATACACTGTAATAAATTCTAAGCTAAACAGACGTAACGCCGTTTCTGTCTCTTCCTCCGCGCCTTTTCCCGGACCCTGACCAGCCGCGAGCTAGATCCGCGCATCGGAAAAACAGGTTGTTTTAAAGAAACGAAGTTAATAATTAAGTCAGAAAATAACGCGAAAATACGTTGACCACGCGAAAAGGTCTTTCGCCTGAGAGAGCTCGCACTGTGCGGACGTGTCGATCGTGCTCTCGGATACCACCAGGTGTTTAACCCGCGAGCGGCGCGTAATCCTGCAACATAGTAATAAAATAATTGGAGTGATAAAGCGCGAAGTCCGTATAACGCGAAAGTTTTCTCCCTGGGAGAGCTCGTGGCGTGCAAAATGCCGACTACGATCCCGTTGTGAATACAGAGTTTAACCCGCGAGCGGCGCGCTGTCCGACAAAAACTAATCAACAAGTTTAGCTCGAATTACTTATACGCGTGCAAGCGAAAGGTCGCGAATATCGCGATCAGACATTGTATTCCGCGAACGCGAATACCTGACGTGGTCCACATAAGCAATCATGCGGCCATCTTGTAGTAGCGAATATCCACGTCCATTCCGTGTAATACTTGATCTGAAATAAATTCAGTGATTAAAAACAGGGCACAGTGAGTATTTATTATAACTAGTGTCAGGTTTGTAGGTAGTGGGCTCTGCTTTTAGCTCCAATAACTTTATTATATACAAGGTGTTAGAAAAGTCTGGAAGCGGTCAAATATCTCAAAAACAAGACATTTTAGGAAAAATGTTTCATACAGAAGTTGTAGGGTTTAAAAAGATCTGTTTACTGACTTTATCAGTTTGATCTTAGGTGGCGTCGTTTAGGTCGTCAGGGTCACTTTGAATTTTTTAAATTGGACCCCCTATTTTTTATTGCATATTCTTGTAGCCCTTGTCGAGAAGTTTTCAAAACACTATAACAAAACTCTCTTTCGTTAAAAATGTCCCGAGATATTTCAAATTTTGTCATTAAATTTTTAATATAAAATATGAAATATCTCGTAAAGTATTCACTTTTCGTTGACTTTATCTTAATACTCTTATGCGTAGAATAATGAAAAGAATCGATTGTTGTAAAAAAAAACAGAAAAAATTATGTTAAAAAAGTTGATTGCATTTTGTAGACGCATTCAATTTTACAAAATTGCAAATGTAAAAATTAATATTATTGTTCGGTTTCTTTCATTATTCTACGTATAAAAGTATTATGGTAGTCATCGAAGAGTGAATACTTTACGAGATATTTCATATTTTATGCTAAAAATTTAATGACAAAATTTGGAATATCTCACGAAATTTTTAACGAAAGAGAGTTTTGTTATAGTGTTTTAAAAACGTCTCGACAAGGGCTACAAGAATATGCAATAAAAAATAGGGGGTCCAATTTAAAAAATTTAAAGTGACCCTGACGACCTAAACGACGCCACCTAAGATCAAACTGATAAAGTCAGTAAACAGATCTTTTTAAATTCTACAACTTCCGTATAAAACATTTTTCCTAAAATGTTTTGTTTTCGAGACATTTGATCGTTTCCAGACTTTTTTAACACCCCGTATATATAAATCTTAACTGGTACATGCAACACTACTGCTGTAGGTCTGCACACGGCGACGGTCGGCGTACGAGAGAGCGAAGGAAGAATTCCTCACGCAGATGTCGATCGCGTTCGATAATAGCGCCGCGGGTAGACATACCTTGAATTAATGCCCGCGCATTACTAATATATACGCGGCCCTAACAACTAGTTTCCCTGTGTTGTACCTTCCTAAAAATAAACTGCACGTGGCGGCGATTCTTCAGAATCTTTGTTTAACGGCGTCCCGACGATCAGCGGCGGCAGCAGTCTAAGCGGGGCTCACACAACGTCCAGCAGGAACCTGAAACAAAAAGGGGAATTAGCGAAAACCTAGTAAGGGTTTATCAATTACGTAACCTTCCCGGTAGGATTAGAATAAAACCGAGTGGTGACCGATTAATCTAATTGATAAACTGAATGAGTCGTGGTTAAATCATCCGCCGTCCGGTTAGGTTTGCGGAAACCGAGATATCTCGGAAAATAAATCGCGCGATCAACCTCACGTCCGGTTGTAAAGTGACCGTGGTAAATTGAAACGGAATGACCTTGAGCTGGTCGTCAAGCCATAGGATCTGCTGGAAGACCCAGTCGTCACGGTGAACCTTGATTTGCCGAAACATCTTACTGATATCCGTAATGAAGAGGTACCGATGCTGCCGAATCGATAGAAGAACGTCGGAGATATCGGACTGCAACTTGGCGCCCGTGTGCAAGAGGTCGTTGAGAGAGACGCCCGAACTTGTGATACTGGATCCGTTGAAGACCACTCTTAACTTCGTGGTGACACTGTCCGCCTTGAGAACTCCGTGGTGAGGAAGATAGTAAACCGAACCTGATTCTGGGTCAAAGAAGGGAGCCTTGACCATATGTTGAAGCGCCTCATACTCGTGTAGAAATGAAGAATAGAGACTGCGGCAGGACTCATCCGTTGAGAAACGCCGTAGTAACCGTTGTAGGCACCCCTGAGCAGCACATTTATTGTAGAGTCTCCTAGTTGACTGGCCGGTGATTTGAATGGGAGCCGTACGATGTAGCGCCCGGAGCTGTCTCGTGAGTGGGTCGCTCGGAAGTGAGCTTCGCATTCCGTCTCTTCAGGGCTGAGGTGATTAGTCGGTGATGAAGGGATCTCTTCCCGAGTCCAGAATTTGGAGAGGAAATCATGGAGATCGTGGTCAACGGTAGCCTGACAGGCCGTGGCCCCGGTGAGCGTTGCAGTCGAGAGTGGTCCGAGAACGATCCAGCCGAAGATGGTTTGTTGAGCGATGGGTTCATGCTCTGATCATTTGAGAACCTCCGATTGGATGAAGAGTCCGTATGTGTCCACCCCGAGAATCAGGTCAATATGCCCCGGGGTGAGGAAGTCCGGGTCCGCCAATAAAAGTCCTTGAAGATGAGCCCACTCGTGATTTGAGGGTTCGAAGAGAGGAAGCTGCGTCGTAAGTTTGGAAAGAATATGAGCGGTGATGAGTATAAATTAAGTGAAGTGGATAGATTGTAGGGATACCGAGACAACGCCGCAAGTGTGCCCGGAGTGAGATCCGCCGATGGCGAGAATGGGAATAGTTTCTTGTTGTTTGGAAAGCTGGAGTTGCTCCACCAATGATCTAGAGATGAAAGTGAGTTTTGATTTGGGGTCCACGAGCATCCGAACTTGATGAGTTACCGGTGAAGGATCTTGCGAGCGCACGACAAGTTGCGAGAAGAATCGCCCGCGCCGGCCGAGAGATAGCAATTGATTGAGGAGAGTGAGGAGCCGCGAAAGATAGTCACTCCGTAGAGGATGAGGCATCCCGAGTTTCAGCACTATGGTCTAGTGAGGTAGGAGCTGACGTTTGCGTCGCTGTAGCTATCGCTGATGATTCCGGTTGAGGGGTTGAGTTGCATCCGAGTGAATCATGGTGTGATGCTTGTTGCCGTAATCCCGACACCTCTCCTGGTTTTGGCACGCAGCTGTATTATGCCCAAGCAATTGAAGCAGAGTCATGAGTCGATGACTAAATTCCGACGAGCGTGAGTTAACATCTCCCGGAATTTTGTACACGAAACTATATAGTGCGGTCCAGCGCACAGAGAGCATCTGGATAAGTTGGTCTCGGAGGGTGGTGAGGTGGCCACATGAACGGTAGCCGGAGGCGCCTTGGCGCGTAGCTTGGAGGAGTCGGAAGAACCAAGTTCCATGCTTTCGAGGGCACGGGCCCGTCCGGTGAGGAACGTCCTGTGATCCGGATAGGACGGGGAATCCGTGGATGAACCAAGCTTAACCTCCCAGGCTTTTTGTGTATGAGGGTCAAGCCGTTGCACGATGAGGTGTATTAGGAGATGATCCCAATGGTGGACCAATGATCCCAGAGATCGCAGGGCGTTGAGAGCTTCCGTCGTTGTGTTGGGAAGAGCGTTGAGCTCCTTAGCGGACCGTGTCGTGATAACCTTGATGCTGAAAAGTCTCGACTTAAGCCGAGATCAGGAGGCGCTTGTTCTCGAATCGGTCAACGAGGAGGTCCGAAGCGGAGGCAAACGAGTCCTCAGAAACCGGCAGGTTTGAAATCAGCTGTGCAGCCTCGCCCGTGAGACTGGTCCGCAGATAATGCATCTTCTCGACGTTGAAGGTGTCGTAATTCTTGCCGACCAGTAATGAAAATAGGTCATGAAACGATCTTTAAGCTGAGAAGTCTCCCGAGAATTGAGGGAGTGTGATTTCCGTCAGGTGACTGCGAGTTGAGGACGGGCCGGAGAGAGAGAGAGATTGATTGATTGATTGAGTTTATTATGCCCAAGCCGAGGCTATAGGGCAAAGATACAATTAACAAAGGACTTAGAATGTAACATAATAGTAGCCGAGTAGTAGTAAGAAGAGAAGTTACAAATATGTTGCATACTAATGTAAACTTAAAACTAAAATATGAACTAAAAGAAAAAGCAAGAAGCAAGAACCGCAATCCGCAACTCAACTTAAACTAAAGCAAGAAACAATATATATATATAACACAGCAGACTAGAAGTCTGACTAGACGACGGTAACATTGCAAAAGCAAGAACAATAATCCGCAACTTAACCTAAACTAAAGCAAGAAACTTATTAGTATGGGCAGATACCTTAACCTAGACAATATATATATATAACGCAGCAGACTAGAAGTCTGACTAGACGACAGTAACATTGCACAAAGTTATTAACACAAGATGGCCAAGAGTATCAAATAGATTCAGATTCAAGTAAAAACAAGCGGAGAAGGTCTTTAAAGGATGAAAAAGTGTCTGCTGATGTTATGTTGCTAGGAAGAGTATGCCAAAAACGTATTGAAGAAAGGCGAAAGGAGTGCATGTACATAGTAGTTCTGCAAGACGGAATATGAAAAGATTGTGATGAGGTAACAAGGCGATCAGATCTTCTCAGAGATGGGTCAAGAAGGGTGAAGAGCTCGCTGAGGTATGATGGAGAGTGTAGAAAAAGGATGCGATACATTTGACAACCAAGAAAATATAACCTTCTATTTTCCACCGAAAGCCATCTCAATCGACGTCTATATGGCGTAATATGCTCATCTCGCCTTAAATCAAAAATAAATCTAATACAGCAGTTTACTAGTCTCTGCAGTTTGATGTTCAACTCGCTACTTAAGCCGTGGTATACAAGACAACAATAATCTATATGAGGCATAATCAAGGTCATCACTAATTTAGTTCTCAATTCGGTGGAAAGTGAATTTCTGTTGAATTTTAGTTTATGCAGTGCATAATGGACCCTTTGCGAGACATTCAAAACGTGTTTCCTCCAAGAAAGAGTAGACGTAAATACAACGCCCAAGTTCCTCACTTCACTCACAAAAGGAAGAGGGACCTGGTTTACAATAATAGGCGGTAAAAGCCTACAATCAATATCCTTAACATAAGCTTGACTGCCATAAACAAGCACCTTGGATTTGGCAGGATTAAGTTTTAGACCGTTAGACTCGGCATAGTCAAAAATAGCATTCGCATCCCCAGAAATTAACTCTAAACCATGACAAATGTCGGCCGGTAAGCACGAGAGATAAATTTGAATGTCATCAGCAAACATCATGTGATGTGCATACAACAAGACGCGACCAATGTCGTTGATAAATAGAGAGAATAAAAGTGGGCCAAGCACGGAGCCCTGAGGGACACCGGAGGACGTAGATAACCAATCAGAGAAGTTACCAGCATCATCGACTACAGCCTGAGAACGGCCGGTTAAGTAAGAAAATATCCAAGTAAGGACAGCGTCCGAGAAACCAATCTCTTTAAGCTTGATGAGCAAGCGCAGATGTGGAACCGTGTCAAATGCCTTACTGAAATCAAAGAGGATCATGATTGTGATAAGTCTATTATCAATCCCCTCTCTAATATCATCGCAGACACGTAGAAGTGCAGACTGAGTGTTGTGACCCGGTCGATATGCGGACTGTCTAGGATTTAAAATATTATGTTCAGTCAAGTAGTCAGTAATTTGAGAGGCGACGATCCTCTCAAGTGTCTTAGAGAGTTCAGGCAGATTGGCTATCGGTCTCGTGTCAGACGGGGATAGTGGAGTACGAATCTTCGAGAGAGGGCGGATAAGCGCTCGCTTCCACTGAGACGGAAATACAGATGCTTCCAATGAGCGGTTAAAAAGAGCGGTTATATACGTTGAAATCATAGGCCAAGCAATACGCAATACATACAGCGGAATTCCATCAGAACCAGACGCATAAGAGTGAAGTGGTCCAACAGAAATGAGCTTAAGAATCATGCCAGGTGTTATATCGGAGAAAACAAACTCTGGGCGCTGAGATGGACGAGCAACCGGAGCGATGGCGGAAATAAAGTCAGTATACAAGCAAGGCAACTGAGCGTTAGAAACAGAAACATAAAATGAATTTAATAGATCGGGTGTAAAAAAACGTAAAGGAGAAACTAAGGATGATTTTACAAGACCCAAACGAGCCAGTTCTCTCCATAGTTTACCCGGATCAGTTATGTTATTAAGAGAATTAAATTGAAACTCACTTTTGGCACGTTTTATATCAATATTAAGCCGGTTACGAAAAAGTCTGTAAGTGGCATAACCGAGCAAACTATTGGAACGCTTTGCTTGCCTATACAACTGATTACGAGTACGAAGCCGGGTTTTAAGTTCAACTGTGAGCCACCGCGCAGGGGGCTTCACAATAGCAAATACACGCTCAGGAGCAAACACATCAAGCGTCCTAAGCAAAGTGTCAGACAGCACCGTACAGAGCCCGTCAACACTAGAAGCATTCGCCCGGTCAACAAGTCCAACACAGCCACCATCAGCCACCACCTGAATGCACTCTAGAAAATCAGTACTATCGATAATGGACTGAAGATGATCTCGAAACTCATCACCTTCTATAGCTCTGTAACTACGCCTCAGAATACTACGCTCAATCGGTAAGATCATACCAAGTGAAAGCGACAACTCGATAAGATCATGACCGGCTATAAACGGGCTCTCGGATTTAGCAAACGACAAGACCTTGTCACCGTCATCGACCGCAAAAACATCGAGCCACGAGTCAGAAGTGGCAGTGTGATACGTAGCATCTGAATGTACAATATTCATTGATATGCTTGACATAAGTTCGCGCAAATAATTCGCTTCAAAATTCGTTGAAAGTAGATCACAGTTAAGGTCACCGCCAATGATTATATTTTTATACAAGTGCGACACACTCGTAAGTGTTTCAACGAATTCATGTAAGAGGAGACCTTTAGGTCTTCTGTAGACAGACGCAAATAAAACTGTCTCATTATTTGGTACACGGATTTCAATAATAATATATTCTGGAGAATTAATATCCACACCCGAAGAAGCAGCAACAACTCTGACCTTCAACGAATTATGAATATAGCAAGCGACTCCTCCGCCTCGTCTACTCAATCGATCGTTACGGATTAAAAAATAGCCATCTAAAGCCACCAGAGCGTCGGATACATCTGAATGCAGCCAAGTTTCGGATACAGAAATAACATGAGATAAGTTAGCAGCAAAGTGAATTCTAATTAAATCTATATGTCCCCGAAGGGAATTAGCATTGAATTGAGCTACGCGAAATTGAGCAGACGAGACAGATTTACAGTGTGTAGCAGTGGACAATAGTTGGTCAGACAATAACTGGTCGGAACGTGCACGTCAAACGAGTTTATCAAGATCAGCTTCAGAACTGACATGAATAACTGGCTCACCATCAGAGTGTCTAACGCGAATACAACCATTTTTTACCCATATATATTTATAAGATTTTTCTCTGACAGCACGTTAGCCCGCTGCAGCAAATCATATTGATCTTTAGGCAGAAACTCGTTAACATGCACACTCCGATCAGAGCCGTTGTCGCAAACCTCTTTCTGTTTAAGCGTACGTCGCACACGCTTTTTAGAGATAACTGTATCACGTACCGCACCAGAGGCTAATGTGACTATATAAGAGTTTGTAGAAGAGACCGGTAAGGTCTGGTCACGAGCTGCAACTGGCGGAGGCTTACGAACCACGGGTCTGACATTAAGAATGTGACACGAAAGCTCAGGAAGATCGAGGGCCGCAAATACGTTGCGAACACATGCCAGCGGGGTAATCGACATTGAAGCAGGAACACCCGATATAACGAGCATATTCTCACAACCCGTATGAGTCTGCGGGACCGGATGAGAACCTCCTCGATCGCCCTTTAACTCACGTATCTCACTCCTGAGAGCAGCACACTGTTGTTCCAAATCGTTAATCCGCTGACAGTTCTGATCCACATTATTCGCGACACTATTCAACTGATCAAGTTTATTAGTGAGATCACAATTTGTTAGCCGCTGCGCATTAACGAAGGCAGAAAGCTCATTGTTTGTTCGTTGCTGAGCTTCTATAAACGCGGAAAACCTAGCGTCTGACGCGCTCAACTGATCGATCAGCTGTTGTAAGAGTGCGTTCGTTGTAGCACTAATCTGCGAATGCACGCCGGTTGCGTCAACACCAGAAGGAGCAACAACCCCCGCGCTCACCGTGGCAGCACTCATAGGAGTAGCCACTGTAGGAGAAGCAACCGACAACTCGGTATCAACAACACTCGGCGTCGGAGGTACGGCCAGTGAAGCGGCCAACGACTTGCAGCACCTATCCGCGTATCTTGACGTAGCGTACAGGTGGACACAACTGGGATGGAAAAGTCTTTTGCACTCGCACTCAGCAGATTCCTTCGCAACCGACTTCCTACACTTAGTGCATGCACGCTGCATAATTATCAGCTGACGGCAGCAGAGAGAAGAACCAAGAATGCGCAGCAGTCCAGTAGGTAATGGATGGTGGTACGTCCCAAGGCCCAGAGATGTCGCCACGTGCAATCGGATGGTAACACATGCACAGGTGACCGGGGTTCAGGCAAAAGTGAGGTTAGCCCGAGAAATATTTTGCATCAAAGATAATAGGCGCAGCAGTTGTAAGGATAGAAAGATTGAATATGTATCCCAACAAGCAACAAGAAACTTGCTCAAACCTGCAACAAAACAGCCCGAAGGCAGCTTACGGCAGTAACAGAGTTCTCAGAAAGCCGGAGTAAGGAAGCAATGCAGCATTCGGTACTCACCAAGAGAGAGAGAGAGAGAGAGAGAGAGAGAGAGAGAGAGAGAGATTGATTGATTGATTGATTGATTTGTTTATTATGCCCGAGCATAGGCTAAGGGGCAAAGATACATAATAGCAAAGTATACAATATAATATAAAATAGTAGCAAAAGATAAGTAATAGCAAAATATACAGCAATGTTAAGAATTATAAAGAGCTAAGTAGCAAAAAATATCATGATATGTGGCTTAAGGACAATAGTTAACGTAGCATATACAATAATAATAGCAAAGTATACAATATAATATAAAATAGTAGCAAAAGATAAATAATAGCAAAATATACAGCAAAGTTAAGAAATCGAAAGAACTAAGTAGCAGAAAATATCATGATATGTAGCTTAAGAACAATGGTTAACGTAGTATATACAGTGTTTAAATTGGATTAAGTTAAAGTAAGCCATAATGATATAAAGCGACTACAGATTGATGTAACATACAGATTGATGTAACATACAGATTGATGTAGCATAAAAAATTTCGTTGAAAAGTGAAATTATTGGAAATACTACTGAAGAATTATAAGTCAACGAAATTCAGTTATTGTGCTCTCTCAAACAAAAGAACAAGTATAACCACGTAAACTAGACCAATGTAGAACTTACTTAAGCATAAAACGATTATAATGTTGAACATAAAGTGAAAAAGCTTATAAATCATTAAATATTTCATCGTGGTGAAAAAGAGAGGCTCGCATGTGCATATGTAGAACTATCATTAAACCAAAAGCGATTGTCACGTTAAGCGTAAGTGAAAAAGCATGTGAATCATATTACATATAGTGATGAATAAGAGAGGCATGCATGTGCCGTCACAAATGTCAGAGTCAGTAAGATCGTCGGAAATATATAAGTGAAGCCAGGTCATGGAAGCAGAAGGAACACAGCCAGCATCAGCCAAGGGTCATTGAAGCCCTGCTAAATCAGCCTCAGAAGTAATCAATATGGGAGGCTGACCATGCACCTTCTGGACAAAAATCGTTCCATTCGTGCACCATACATGCTTGAAAGATAACTGCCTGGCCTTAACTCGAGTCCGGCGCAACAATTTGTAAATGTCCGTAGGAAGCAGTTCGTTTATATAAATTTGGCCAGGGAGATCTCTAGAAAACACATCGAGGACAGTTAGTCGACGTTTACGGCGCATAGCACTGAGAATATGGTCCCGAATCTGTTGAGACTTAAGTACTACAATAATAGATCGCTGTCTGACAGCAGTGACAGCACGATCGGAAGCAGAAACAGTGCTAGGCGCCGCACCACGCATCGCAGGCATCGCAGACACGCCACTACCCCCCACGTCACGAGTCTCGAGAACGTCAGAAACAAGCTGCGGTGTACCCAGCGCACGAAAAACACTAGAGACGAGCTGTACCGATGTGTCAGCCAGAGAACCCGGTATCCCGGAAATAATAATGTCCGACGTTCGCAAGACTCGAGACGCGGAAGGCTGCGGAACAAGATGAGGACCACTCAGATCACTCTTTAAATCGCACTTTAGTTCGCTCTTTAATTCACTTTTTAATTCGCTTTTTAATTCGCTCTTTAAACGGCGCACTTCATTCGTAAGAGCAGCACACTGCTGCTCCAACTCAGCAATACGCTGACAGTTGCGGTCGACACTTTTCACTATACTGTTTAGCTGGTTAAGCTTATCGCTAAGTCCACTGTTCGTGCGCCGCTGGTCCTCGACAAAAGCGGAGAAACGCACTTCGGACGACTTCATCTGCTCAACAAATGCGGAGAATCGCGCTTCGGATGACTTCATATGCTCAACAAGTTGACATAAAAGCGCATTTGTTGTGTCATCACTCCTTAATTGCGGCATGATTGATGAGGTGACTACAGCGAGGAGTAGAACCAAAATGCAGAGCGGCAGTTCAGAGGGTAACAGTTGGTAGTGTGTATCAAAGCCCACAGATGTCGCCACATGAACAAATCAGATGGTAATTCATGCGCTATCCCAAGATCAGGCGAAAGTGAGGTTAGAATGGGAAGTGAAATTGTACTCCGAGATATCCAGCACAGTAGTTGCAAGGAAAGAAAGATAATATATCTATCTTAACAAGCAACGAAAAACCTGCTTAAACCTGTAACAAAACGGCCCGAAGGCAGTTTACGGCCGAGATGGAGTTCGCCGAGAGCCAGAGCAAGGAAACACAGCAACATGCGGTACTCACCGAGAGAGAGAGAGAGAGAGAGAGAGAGAGAGAGAGAGAGAGAGAGATTGATTGATTGATTGATTGATTGATTGATTGATTTAGTTTATTATGCCCAAACATCTGCTAAAGGGCAAAGATACATAATAGCTAGACATAGAACACTAGAAAAGCTCTCAAAAGAAAAGCAGAGTAACAATATATTACAACATGACGCATTACTTAAAAACTAATCTTAAAACTAAAAGAAAAATGTTATTAAGAAAACGCAGGAACGGAAAAGAAAACTTAATGTAAAGCATAAGAACTAATTAATATTTCGCAACGCAACTTAAATTAAGGTAATAATGTGTAAACGCAACAAACTAGACACACGACTAGACGATGGTAACATTGCACCAATATAATACACACAAGAAGGCCAAGAGCGTCAGCCAGTTTCAGATGCAAGCAAAAGAGAGAGAGAGAGAGAGAGAGAGAGAGAGATTGATTGATTGATTGAGTTTATTATGCCCAAGCCGAGGCTATAGGGCAAAGATACAATTAACAAAGGACTTAGAATGTAACATAATAGTAGCCGAGTAGTAGTAAGAAGAGAAGTTACAAATATGTTGCATACTAATGTAAACTTAAAACTAAAATATAAACTAAAAGAAAAGCAAGAACCGCAATCCGCAACTCAACCTTAAACTAAAGCAAGAAACAATATATATATATAACACAGCAGACTAGAAGTCTGACTAGACGACGGTAACATTGCAAAAGCAAGAACAATAATCCGCAACTTAACCTAAACTAAAGCAAGAAACTTATTAGTATGGGCAGATACCTTAACCTAGACAATATATATATAACGCAGCAGACTAGAAGTCTGACTAGACGACGGTAACATTGCACAAAGTTATTAACACAAGATGGCCAAGAGTATCAAATAGATTCTGATTCAAGTAAAACAAGCGGAGAAGGTCTTTAAAGGATGAAAAAGTGTCTGCTGATGTTATGTTGCTAGGAAGAGTATGCCAAAAACGTATTGAAGAAAGGCGAAAGGAGTGCATGTACATAGTAGTTCTGCAAGACGGAATATGAAAAGATTGTGATGAGGTAACAAGGCGATCAGATCTTCTCAGAGATGGGTCAAGAAGGGTGAAGAGCTCGCTAAGGTATGATGGAGAGTGTAGAAAAAGGATGCGATACATTTGACAACCAAGAAAATATAACCTTCTATTTTCCACCGAAAGCCATCTCAATCGACGTCTATATGGCGTAATATGCTCATCTCGCCTTAGATCAAAAATAAATCTAATACAGCAGTTTACTAGTCTCTGCAGTTGATGTTCAACTCGCTACTTAAGCCGTGGTATACAAGACAACAATAATCTATATGAGGCATAATCAAGGTCATCACTAATTTAGTTCTCAATTCGGTGGAAAGTGAATTTCTGTTGAATTTTAGTTTATGCAGTGCATAATGGACCCTTTGCGAGACATTCAAAACGTGTTTCCTCCAAGAAAGAGTAGACGTAAATACAACGCCCAAGTTCCTCACTTCACTCACAAAAGGAAGAGGGACCTGGTTTACAATAATAGGCGGTAAAAGCCTACAATCAATATCATTAACATAAGCTTGACTGCCATAAACAAGCACCTTGGATTTGGCAGGATTAAGTTTTAGACCGTTAGACTCGGCATAGTCAAAAATAGCATTCGCATCCCTAGAAATTAACTCTAAACCACGACAAATGTCGGCCGGTAAGCACGAGAGATAAATTTGAATGTCATCAGCAAACATCATGTGATGTGCGTACAACAAGACGCGACCAATGTCGTTGATAAATAGAGAGAATAAAAGTGGGCCAAGCACGGAGCCCTGAGGGACACCGGAGGACGTAGATAGCCAATCAGAGAAGTTACCAGCATCATCGACTACAGCCTGAGAACGGCCGGTTAAGTAAGAAAATATCCAAGTAAGGACAGCGTCCGAGAAACCAATCTCTTTAAGCTTGATGAGCAAGCGCAGATGTGGAACCGTGTCAAATGCCTTACTGAAATCAAAGAGGATCATGATTGTGATAAGTCTATTATCAATCCCCTCTCTAATATCATCGCAGACACGTAGAAGTGCAGACTGAGTGTTGTGACCCGGTCGATATGCGGACTGTCTAGGATTTAAAATATTATGTCCAGTCAAGTAGTCAGTAATTTGAGAGGCGACGATCCTCTCAAGTGTCTTAGAGAGTTCAGGCAGATTGGCTATCGGTCTCGTGTCAGACGGGGATAGTGGAGTACGAATCTTCGAGAGAGGGCGGATAAGCGCTCGCTTCCACTGAGACGGAAATACAGATGCTTCCAATGAGCGGTTAAATAGAGCGGTAATATACGTTGAAATCATAGGCCAAGCAATACGCAAAACATAAAGCGGAATTCCATCAGAACCAGACGCATAAGAGTGAAGTGGTCCAACAGAAATGAGCTTAAGAATCATGCCAGGTGTTATATCGGAGAAAACAAACTCTGGGCGCTGAGATGGACGAGCAACCGGAGAAATGGCGGAAATAAAGTCAGCATACAAGCGAGGCAACTGAGCGTTAGT
>JASTWQ010001216.1:0-19583 GCA_035220615.1 Leptothorax acervorum
GAGAAAACTAAAATAAAAATAATTAAACAACACATATATATATGTAATGTGCAAAGAAATGTGTACATATACAATATATATATATATAATCAAGAATGATTCTCGAGGTCCTGGCTTATAAATGCAGGTTAAATTGACTTACTACTTGCTGGCCTTTGTATGAGGGGATGTAGATATGAATGATGTTGCTCTGCGCCGTTGGTCGCGACTCGCGGATCTCGGTGTCGGGGCGTGCTGAGGGTCGTTGGCAATACCCTGGGTTGGCGGTAAACGCGCACAGAATTTCCCGAAGTATAGAATCTATTGAGCTGATCCGCGACTCGATTGTCGGACTGACTGCGTGGCAGTTTAAAGAAACTGAACGAATAAGGCGTCGAAGTACAAGAGCAAGTGCCAAGTGCAAAAGCCTTGAGGTACGCGGAGTCGCGTTTTTATATGAATTGAAAGAGGCGGATTTAATCTGAGGATGATTAGGATTGGTGGAGTCTGGTTCCTGTTTGTGACGTAGATTTCGGTTTTCCGCCTATCTCGTGGCGAGTTACCGAAATCTTGTTACACAATTTCTAATTAGTGGTCATCTATTGGCGGGTTCGTTATTAGAATTTATATTTCCCCACTCTTTGGTGGTCCAAGCTAATATTCTTTTTACTGCTTTATCTTTATCGCTTACTGGGAAGCGTGGGTCAGAGTTCAAATCCGCGTTCTTAAACGGGTGACACGTGTGAACTCTTAGTTTTGATAAATTGAGGCAGGGTGACGACGCGACCTCAAATTAGACGCGTGATTTGAAAAGCCCTCGCATGGCGTTTTAATTTATGGTGACCCATGCTCCCGTTATCGCGCGTTTCAATTGAATTTTCGTTGCCCGCTATCGTAACTGAATTTCCGTTGCCCCGTTTCGTGGAATTATTGGGACCACTTGGATCACAAAAAATCCATACTTGTTTAATTTGTTGGGTTCGAGTCAACGGGAAGTTTCTAGTTACGTTTCTTTACTTTTAATGAGCAACGGCTTGCATCAGCTCGCCAATTGATAACCACTGTTTTCGCTTTTTCTTAACGTAGAGTAATTTTACGAAAGGAAGAAATCGCGTGGAGTCCACAGGACGTAACACTGGCAAATAGACCTTTTGTTGTCATCGATTGCTCGCGACAAACGAATCTGTCAAGAGCACCAACCGTAGATGTGCGAATAGAATTTGACTGCAAAGAGAATGTACCTGCAAATACTACCGCCTATTGCCTCATCTTGCATGATCGCGTAATCGAATAATTGCCCTCTGTCTAACGTAGTGCGCAAAATCATGTAAATTGCACTATTTGCAAATATTTCGATATAAGAGAGACAGATGTATCGCGATAACTATAGTATAGATTGCTACTTTGCTGCATCATGATCATGCCAACGTTTGTCGATCTGCAAGGATTTATCGTCGGAATGAAATTTTTCGTAAAGGAGGTGGCGGTGTTGAAAAACGGAACCGTTCTGGCGCATTACATTTTTACATGCCCTATGCCATGGAATCTCCTTACAAAATCCGACAAATCATGTGCTTCATGGTTGATTGCTAATCACCATAGATTACGATGGGAAGACGGGATAGGTACCCGTACAGCATGGCTAAACGTCTAATTACATCGGCAGTGCTTGGTACAGAAAAGGATGACTGAGACGTCCAACTCTCGTGTACGTCAAGGGATGCCAGAACCGAGAATGGCTGGTGGATATGCTTGAGAATGATGCAGAGAGAAACCTAATCATGGAGACTTTGGATGCAGATTACAAAGATATCGAATCCTTAAATAATCTAGATGTTACTAATACTATGCGATGTGGAAAACATGTTAGAATTGCGCATTACAAAATGTATTTAAAATATTTAACTGGTGGTCGCAACGCCAGAAGAAGTTGCGATCTTTTTAAAAATAAATTATATAAAACGTTACAATGTTTTATTTCTTTCCCTTTTTCCACATAGTATTAGATGTGTCCTATGTGAAGATGCAATTACATTTGCTTTACGTGTGTATGTCTGTATGTATGTGTATGTATGATGTACTTACGTATGTACGTACGTATAATGTACGTATGATGTATGTACGTATGTACGTACCGTATGTTACGTATGTAGGTACGTACGTATGTACGTACGTATGATCCAGTGGACATGCAAGACGACAAAGTTCGTTTTAGATACAATTTCAATTTGAGATTATGCGTATAGAGTCAATGGCATGATACTCCTATCAATGTCTGCATGGAACCATTTTCCATATATCGTACCTATCTCGTATAAAGGGTGCTGGGTTAAATTTCGCACAGTTGCTGAACGATGGCTAGTGTCCTGCATAATAAGAACTCAAGCTACTTTTCTTCCGAATTTTTTATCATGGCCTCGGTTACACTTTCCCCTTAAATTTTTCTTTCGCTCGTTTAGTTTTGTCTTGAGCTGTCAAAGGACTAATTGGAAGATGCGGTGCATTAGGTTGTATAAAATTGGTCGCGCCGGCTACGTGTGGATGTATGCATGCGCGAATATTGGCTGCGCGCCCGCGCGTGCCGCGCGTACCGCACGTGATAGACCGTCTCCGCGATCACCAGAATCATTTCCTTCGCGGTTGTGAAGAGGCTGAACCTCGAACGCCCCTGCCCTATGACGAGATCGTCCACCCCGAGGTGCCACTGCGGGTGACGGTGGACGTGGCAACAGGGGTGCGGGTTGTAGAAGTGCCTCGTGAGACATAGTAATTTGGTAAGTACCTTATGATAGTTTTAAAGTTAACTATATTTTAAAGTTCAAATTTAAGGATCGGTTTTTGCGCAATTTTGAGTTTTTAGATTTAATTATTTACTTTTTCTACAGCTCAGCGACGAGTCCTTCTGGAGGTGGTAGAGGATGTACGCGATACTGAGGAATCACAAGATCCATCAGAACACGCCATACTTACTTATTTAATCTATATTATAATAAAAACTGAATAAATGTATAAATTTAAAAAAGTTTAAATTTATTATCCTTCTACCTCTCCCTTCCAATTCCTTAAATTGCGTTAATAAAATACTTAAATTTAAATACCGGACGGGTAGAACGCTACCGCGTCGCTTAATTATAAAAGACTGTGACTTTCTATTTTAAACAGCAAATATTTTACTGCAATTATGCAAAATCTTAATAACTATGTATTTATTTAAAGAGCCATATCGTAATCAAACCATGCGTGTCGATGCATCAAAATAAATTCGGCAGAGAAAAATATGCACCTGCTCTAGTAATAGATATGCGAATAAGAAAGAACATCTAAGAGCGGGAGAGAGGACGCAAACGGAAGCGGGGGGAGAATACGAGGAGGTATAGGTAAGAAGGTAAGTATGAGAGAGAACGTGAAGAGGTAAGTGAGAGAGAGAATGTGATATGCAAGCGCGGTGATGTCACGCTGATCCGCGGCCGACGCGAGCGGTAGCGAGAGCGAGGACACGCGGAAAGATATGATGTGACGTCACGCGGGTTGCAGTCCGGACCCTACTCACCGCGGATTCCCTACCCGCGGGCCACCGCGTCCTCATCCTCGCGGACCATAGCGCGGTTCCCCTCTCCCACGGGCCGCCGCTGATGACAGAAAAACGCGGGTTTCCCTCTCCCCGCGGATCCTTCGCCAATCGTCCCCCTCCCTTTCCCCGCGGACCCCCTCGCCCATCGTTTCCCCTCCCTTGCCCCGCGGACCCCTCGATCATCGGGCATGGAGTACCCCGCGCCCGCGGAACCCCCCTGCCCCTCTACCCCCCTCGCCCACATTTGGCCTAGAACCCGCCTTTTACACCTACTTATGAATGTGTCAAAGATTCTAAAAAATATCTGGGGACGGTCGTACAATGAATTTAGAGTTAGTTAGGTAACGGTACTCACGATTACAATGTGTATACGGATTGATTAATTAAGACGGTCGGGCCTGGTAGGATGTTTCTGACCCTTTCGAACTTTCGCCGTGGATTGGAGTACTTTGGCCGTGAAGTGGAGTCGAGATAACGTATGGTCGCGCACCAATTGAAAGTTTGAAAAAAATGAACGTACAACCGTGCTCTGACTGATTGAAAGAACGAATGATGATTTTCGACTCTTCTGGCCAAGGGTTTTTATACTTGACGAAACAATGGTCTAGTATGGGGTTCGGTAATTATTCTCATAGAGATGGTGTGGATTATGATAAGTCGCACATTTGTTTAAATCCTAACCTATCGCCATTCGGAGTATTGTTTCTTAATCTTAATCTGTTTCCTATTTAAAGGTTCTTACTTACTAGTTACCTTTTAATCCTATGTCTGCGGTCGTTTTCTAATTTTAAGCCTGCGATCGCGGCGGAAGCGAAGGATTAGCGCGGGATAGCTGTACGATAGGGCACAAGACATTACATAGAGTTTAATAAAAATTTAATCCTTTGATATGCAGAGTGTAATAGTTGGTTGCAGTGTTAATAGCCATGTTTTAAGAAAGTCTTCCGGTGGCGTACGTTAGGAAGCGTGTCATGGAATAAACAGATATTGATACGAGAATAAAATGTTCGGCAGGCGTTTCAAAGCATTAACATTAATGAAGCATTAGGTTTTGGAGCAGGGTATCGAATCATAATATAGCTGCAAATTATTATTCGATATGCAACAGATGTTAGTGTAACCTAGTATAGACTTAAATAATAAAAATACAAGAAAGCGTATTAAAAATGTTAGTATATACAGGGGTGTTTGAAACAAAAGTACCCAGCCAAAAAATGGGGGTAGATTGGGTCAAACCGAGACAAAAGTCATGTACCATTTGCAAGATTCGCAATAGTTAACGAATTATTAATTGATACGTTTGAGCAAATGAGCGCATGAGAAGCGGTAGGCCGAACTTGGCAGACATGTAAAATACCATTTATTTATACCATAAAATGGTATTTTACGTGTCTGCCGAGTTCGTGAAACAAAAGTACCCAGCCGAAAAATGGGGGTAGATTGGGTCAAACCGAGACGAAAAGTCCTGTACCATTTTGCAAGATTCGCAATAGTTAACGAATTATTAATTAATACGTCTGAGCAAATGAGCGCATGAGAAGCGGTAGGCCGAACTTGGCAGAAATGTAAAATACCATTTAATACCATAAAATGGTATTTTACGTGTCTGCCGAGTTCGGCCTACCGCTTCTCATGCGCTCATTTGCTCAGACATATTAATTAATAATTCGTTAACTATTGCGAATCTTGCAAAATGGTACATGACTTTTCGTCTCGGTTTGACCCAATCTACCCCCCATTTTTTGGCTGAGTACTTTTGTTTCAAACACCCTGTATATTTTATGAACTCAAATGTGTGGCTAGGCGTTACTCGAAAATTAAATCCACCTTATTTCTTTGGTTTCTTTTAGTTTTATAGCTTTTATATATTTTTATAATCTTAGCTGATGATTAACAATATGGCCAATATAATAAAGCAACTTGAATAACTAATCGTGCGCGCAAGCGATAAATTTTATGTGCAATAAAAATATGTATAAATAAGAAAAAATTAAAAGACGTCGAGACGTCACATTAGTGTGCACTAGTTCAGCAGTGCAGGAATAGAACAGACCTTATTGCTCATAGAAAGTTGTAGATTTCAGCATAGTCCGATGCAAAAATGTCGAACATGGCGCATATTTATCCAGTGAGAAGTCTGATGTCGAAAAGACGTCAATTCAACGTCGATTCACCGGAACTCATCGACATCGAAATTGATATAAAAATCAGCCGATTTCGAATTGTTTTGGCTTCAAGAGTTGCTTACTTTCTAATTGTAAGAAGGATGGAAGTCACAAACTTAAAATGTTTGATGACAACTTAGAGGAAATAAAGAAAAACTTAGAAGAGAGAGAGAAGAAACTGGAAACAGAAAACATATGGCTGACACTCATGGAGATTTTATCAAGCAGTGTGTTGATCAAGGAAAGGTGAAAGTCAGATGGATTGAGACCAAAGAGAATTTGGCAGACATCATGACAAAACCGTTACCTTTAGAAGCATTTGCATATCTAAGAGATAAGATAATGAATGTAGAATTTGAACAAAATTAGAGATTAATTTTACTCGATAACTGATTCTTGCTGTGTTTCAGATAAAGCAGAAACTTAGAGGAGGACCACGGATAGCTCGCACAAAGGGAGGGAGTAATGTAAGCGAGGCTTTGAACGAGCGATGTGCTCCCGCCCTTCGAGAGGGCAGCTCCCGTGTGGCGCGAGCCTCGGAGCGCCACGCGTACGTGCGGCCGTTGTGTGTGCTCACAAGAGTCTGAAGTGTCGTCGTGTACTGATGTGCTTTACGAGCTGTGATTAAGATAAGAATAAATAGAGTATTCTAAAAGTAAAACAGAGAGACTAGAACGTTGAATATCCTGCCTATCTCACCACTATACAAACCGTTCCCAGATATATTTCCTATATTTTTAAATTTCGATTTTGTTTATTTCAGAATGTATACACCTACACTGCGCGCGTGTCATATTTTTCTATTTCGGCGACTTAGTAACGCTGATCTCCTACTTAAGGTGAGTTGCGTTTACACGTTCAGGCTTATCTTACAAAGCTGAAATTGCTTACACTTACGAATGAAGTGAGTGAAGGATTTTCATTAGTACCATATAACGGTGCGCTTTCGTCGAGCGTTGAGCGCGCGTCATTTGCGCAGATGTCTAAACGTGCAGATTTTATTCTTGACGCTAACTCTGTAGCCACTTTGTGGAGATAAGATTAATTTTTACGGTTGGCGCCATCGTTACACTGCTGCCGTTTACACGGTCGACGGTAGAGTAAGCCTCTTCACCAAACGACTGCTACATCGTATTAATGTGGAACATGGAATAAATCGTGAAAAGGTTATATGACTATCTCTTTCTATTCAACATAAATAGAAAAAAGAGATTTTTCATTTTTCACGTTTCCACCCTAGGGGAAAAGATTCATGATTGACCCCCAGGTAAATGATGCGGTGTCCAATCAGAAGCCACTAGGTTGTCCAAACCTGCCTGCCGGAGCCCGCGACGTGCGCTTGGCTCCTGATTGGTCACCGCAGCATTTGGCGCAGCTCAACTGCATGTATGATTGTGTGCCCTAGTGTGTGTGTGTGTGCGCGCGCGTGAATCAGCCCGGTTCGACGAACCTTCGTCCTTCAGTCTCCATTAGTGAACTAGTGTCTCGTGTTAGTGTTCATTTTTGGATTTATACCATTGATACGAGGCGAGCTTGTTTTACGGATCCTCAATTCAAATACGGTAAGTTTAGATGCGAGTTATTCGACGCGATACAAATGTGATAAATAAAAAATTTGCGCACATACGACAAACGCACACCTGTTTTTTATGTGTGTTTCATAATTGTAGAAATACGCGCGAGGCTACGTAGGTTACATGTAAAATCAGGTGTGCGGTTTTCGTATGTGCGCAATTGTTTTATTCATCACATTTGTATCGCGTCTAATAATTCGCATTCTTTTGCAGTACAACAATGGCCCGAACAATGGAGGACACTCGATTGTGGAAGGCATCTGTACGCCAAGCCCAAGGCCTGCTCGGCCTTAAGAATGCTTCGATTGCCATCGAGAACGGCGTTCTCAATTTCCTTAAGTACGAAGCAGTTAACGGCTGTGCTATCGAGCACCTCAATGGCACTATCGCCAGGGCGGGCGGAGGCGGCGCGGCTGCATGTTGCGCCGCAATAGAAAAAAAAAATACGTGTGGCCTCCACGCGCGACAGAAGTGAAACTTCTTAGCTGTGAGGAATAGGATAGTATCTCGTTCATAGTATCTGAATTAAAGCCTGTGTAATTCAGAAATCAAATTTCAATTATAAATTAAAGCCGATGCAATTTGCAAGTAAAAATTGATTTGTGCAGAATTAAAGCGTATATAAGTCACAAATCAAATTTTTATTATAAATTAAAGCCGATGCAATTCACAAATAAAAATTGGTTTGTGAATTAAAGCCTATATAATTCACAAATCATATTTTAATTATAAAAGTGAAGTTTCAGGTATGAGAAAAATTTTCCCATGTATAATTACATATAAATGTAACAGTTGGCAACTGTTAACCTGAAACTTCACTTTCTTTACTTAAATTAAGTAAAAATATCTAATTCTAAATAAATATGTCATTATATTAAGTAAATAAGCTATTGGTATTATGTAAATAAATATTTTCTTGGATCTAAAAATTTTTTTTGTCAGTGTATTTACATAAAAATAATCTTATATTTATTTACATAAAAATTAGTATAGAATAAAAATTAGTACCGTTCATGACGATTTTCAAAATTTGTGAGAATCATATTACATATCATATTTCGAGTTTTATCTGTTAATTCTTTTTGTCTTGCATAAGCTTTTAATATACGTTGACCTTGTGCACATTCTTGAAGAATATCATGTACTGTTCTCGAATGTGTTTTATACAATTGTTTTGGATCAGTATTTTCTTTGAGTTCAGATCCAACTGAACAGATCATCACTTACTTCGCTTGATGTATAATCTATTTTCTATAAAATATGTTCAATAGTTTGTTAGGCTTCTAAGAACTTATTTATTTGAAATTAAATTATTTTTCTCAGTTTCTCTATAAAAATATAGCTGATAGATAAAAAAATAAACACACTTTTCTTACGTATTGGCGAATTACTTTTACTGTTATCTTCTATGGAACGTAAAGGATTTTGTTGATAATTTTTTTTCCAGTGAGATAAAAAAATTGCTCGTGGACCAATGCTCGGAATTAATTCTGATATCATATCTTCTAATAAATGTTTTAAGATATCTATAGTAATTTTATTTTCTGCAAACAATATATAATTGTCTATGGATTTGTATATAATCAATGCATTATTACTTTAATAAGTATTATTAAATAAGATTACATTAAAAGAAAGAATTGTTATCCATATAGAAAATATTCTTTTTCTTTTAAAAATAGAATGCAAAAGAAATGATTAGTATTTAAATATATTACTTACTTTCAAATATTTCTATAAAATCTTCTAATTTTAAACGTGTTAAAAGATTTTTTATTTCATCCTCCATAGTCAATTGAGTTCAACTCCTTATCTATCATATAAAAATCATTATTCTATTATTTCTTCTACTGAGAGAAAGAAGAGAGAGAGAGAGAGAGAGAGAGAGAGAGAGAGAGAGAGAGAGAAAGAAAGAGAGCGAGAGAGAGAGAGAGCGAGAGAGAGAAGCCGCTAACCACATCATAGCCCCATAATAAACAGAAAAACGATTTGTCCCGGCTCGCGCGAGTGAAGAATTTTACACACACAATAGAAAAACCATGTAAACTCGCCGAATTCTTCCATTGTTTGGATAGAACTCAGCACAACATTCGCTCGAGCCGGGTCAAGACAGAGCAAAACATTTTTTTGTTTCGAGCCTTTTGTCTTTTTTTGTAATATCACTGCCCTTGCCATAGCAAACATATATGCGTATTACTGGTTGTTATATCAGGATTACAAAACATTTTTTATATTTATAACTAATTATTATAATTAACCCTATTTTCTCCAACGTTTTTTCTGGCACATTAGTCCTCCAACCATGCACTTTCGAGTCCCACGCGTTTTTCAAAATGTTAATAGCTTTCACACAACACTGACGTAATGTTCCAACCATGCACTTTCGTGTCCCACCGAAATTTTGAAAATTCGTGGGACACGAAAGGGCATGGTTGGAGGAAATAGGGTTAATTCTAGCGTTTTGATTGCAATATTAAGCCCCTTGCACAATAGGCGATAGCGATAGCGATAGCGACAAAGTTGCCGACAAAGGTATAGCTTTGTCGGCAACTTTATCGCTGTTGCTATCGCTATCGCTATTGCCTATTGTGCAAGGGGCTTTAATGTATAATATATAATATGTGTGCAAACATACCTGTGAATTGAATGATAGACGCACGCCGCTCAACGTCGTCGCTGAAGTGTCCAACGGCGACAATCGGCAGAAATCGACGTCGGAGTACGGTGGTGCTGAAAGCTCGTTTGAGTTTCCGCAGAGACGGAAGCTAGGGGGTTTACAGTTGATGTCGAAGCTGAGTCTGCTGGCCGACGAGCAAACCAGCGACTTCTGCAGTCGCGAGACCACGCCGGGCAAATTCCGCAATTTACTTGGATAATCTAAGATATAATATCTGACTATTAATACCGCCTATACATAACTAAGTTTTAAGGATACCACGTTTTCATGCATATTACGTCGGTACACATGGGAACGTGGTATCATTAAAATCGATGCATAACTTCTATATAGGTTATTTCGAATTGATTCTAGCGCACATTTTGATTGCAATATTAATGTATAGTATATAATATGTGTGCAAACGTACCTGTGAATTGAAAAAAAGACACCACGATAAAACTACTCGAAAATTCACAAAATATGCAATGCTGCCTTCCCGCTTTCGTGCACTCATAACCGCGAAATGGCGCAAAGTACCGCGAAATGGCGCGAAGTATCGTGACGTAGATATGGCTCTGGCCCACAGGACGCGGCGACGCGACACGGCGACGCGATGCGGCAACGCGGTAACCAATCACCATCTGCCTTTCCGTACTACTTTCGGAAGTAGAATGATTGATTGGTTTCCGCGGCGACGGCGACGTCCTGTGGGCCAGAGCCACGAAGTAAGAGAGAAGGAGATCGAACTTCATAGCGCGCGAGTAGAAAAAGTGGTCCCGATTCGTGAGACCTAATTGGGAGGGAGTCCGCTGAAAGGAATGGCTTCTTCCCTATGGGCGCCATTTTCAACCTATAGTGCATGCAGCATATACTGTAAGATTTTCAGCACTCGTGAACGCACCCCAACCTTACCCCGCCAGCCCGGTCTCTTACTCCGTGCTGTATGTACATACACGTTGCGTCACTGGTCGCTGTACTCCGATTTGCAATTATAAAGCCAAATAAACTGAGAAAGCATTAAAAAGAAATCCCTTTTATTGCATGCATCGTGTTCTATAACGTGATCCGACAGCAGGAGACGGCAAAATATCCACGTCAAAAGCAACAACAGTCACCAACAGTCACCAACGGACTCTATTATACATTCACACATTCACCAACAGTCACCAACAGTCACCAACGGACTCTATTTCACGCACGAAGCACGCGATTTCACGATGCAAATGCACGTAAACAAACTGAACACGAAGTAGGAGACCGGGCTGGCCGGGTAAGGTTGGGGTGCGTTCACGAGTGCTGAAAATCCTACAGTATATGCTGCATGCACTATAGGTTGAAAATGGCGCCCATAGGGAAGAAGCCATTCCTTTCAGCGGACTCCCTCCCAATTAGGTCTCACGAATCGGGACCACTTTTGTTTCACGGAGATCGGTCTCCTTCTCTCTTACTTCGTGGCCAGAGCCAATAACCGTACCGACCGACCAACGCATGTTTGCTCGCAGCGATCTGGCGGTAGAATCAAACTATACAAGGTTGCGTCCTATGGCATAAGTTTCTCGCGTAACACGTAATCAATCAAAAGCATTTATTCTCCTAGAGAGGTATTCATAGTCAGATCTTATATATAATATGACTAGAAATACCGGCCTAGAATTTATTAAAAGAAATTAAAAGAAATATTAAACGTCGCAGTTTATTGGTTACACACTGTTCAGACAAATATGCACATGCGATAGGACTCCACGCTAGAAAGAAAAAAATATTTTATTACAAAAAGTTTATCTTTTATTAAATTTTCCTTTATTAAACAAAATTATCATGTGATGGTTTTTTATTACTTATAACTTATTTATTTGGATTAAAAAATATTTTTTTTGCAACAGTAGAGTTTAATTACTTGAGGTATATATTTTGTTAAAATAAAAAAATGTGTTTTAAAGTAGTACACTAGAAAAAAATATTTATATCCGAATAAATAAATTCTTAGAAGCTATCTAATGAATAATTATCTTAAATATAGTAAAATTTTCTCAATGAGCAAGAAATACTTTGGTCGAAAAAATTTTACTTTATTCAATAAAATGATTCCATAGGTAGCTCTTACGAACTTATTTATTTTGATTTAAATATTTTTCTTTCAGTGTATACATTTTAAACATTACATTATTTCTTAAAAAAAATTACAAAATAAAAAATTATTTTCTTATTTAAGAATAAATGTTTACTTATAACAGGATATAAATATCAAAAAGTATATAATTTTAAACTAAAATTTTTTTTTATTCTAAGAAGTATTTATTAACAATAATATGTAATCTTTATAATAAAAAAAATTAGATTTTTTATTTTAAAAAGATAATTTACTTTATTTAATAAATAACATTCTATATCTCATAAAATTATTACTTGAATGTAGAAAATCTAATAATTTGAAATAAAATATACTTATTATTAGTGTAAAACATGTACATAAAACTGTGTCTCCTATGGATTGACAGTGTGTCTCTGTGCGAGAGAGAAAAGGAACAGAGTCCCATTTGTCTGCAATATGCATGCGCCGGTATCGTACATTTTTATTTAAATTGAATGAATATTTACTTAAATAAAAAACATAATTTAATAACATATTTATTTAGTTTAAAAAAATATTTCCTTGGTAGGAGCCACCTAAGAAGTAATTTTCTTCAAGAAAGTAAAATTTTGTCATTAAGAAAAGGAAACGTTATAACCCACAAAAGTCATACTTTATTCAAGAAAATGATTTATTACATAGCTCTTAAGAAATTATTTCATTGGATTTAAATATTTATTTTCTTGGCGTATAGATTTTAAATATTACACTCTTTCTTAAAAAAATGTTACAACATAGAAAAAAATAATTTTCTTGTTAAAAAATAAATGTTTACTTATAACAAGATATATAAGTGTTAAAGAGAATATAATTTTCAACTAAAAAAATTGTCATTTTAATTCTAGAAAACATTTTCTAAAATGTAATTTTTAAAGTGAAGAAAGTTACATTTCTTATCTTGAAATAACAGTTTACTTTGTTTAATAAATAATATTCTGTATTTCATGAAATCTTTACTTAAATGTAGAAAATGTAATGACTTAAAATAATTTATTTAATACAATACACATATTTACTTGGAATTAGATATTTTTATTTAAATAGAATAAATGTTTACTTCAATCAAAAAAAATAATTTTAAGTAAATGTATTTACTTCGTTAAAAAAATTTTTTCTCTCAGTGTATATATATTTATATTTTTATATAAAAAATTTTTTACCGGGCCACACACCTGTGGGTCATAGCAGCTAAAATTTTGCTAGGCACCTTTATTTATCATCCTTAAACCAAATATAATAGTATTATTTAGATCGCAGCGACAACACATCGGGCCCTTCCCTTGTAAGTTACCTGTGTTCAAAACTCTAAATATTTTTTCTAAAATTAAAAGACTATATCATCATCATATAAGTCGATCGGTATCGAATCGATGACTATCTGCATGCATACTCTCATATGGTGATAGTCTCTTAATTTTAGACAAAATTTTTACAGTTTGGAACACAGGTAACTTATTGTTAGTCGTGTTAAAAAATAATTTACTTCTTCCCTCCAAATGGGAGCTAGCTCGCATCATTGAGGTGCATCCAGGACCGGAAAATCATGTTCGCGTCGTTACCTTACGAACCTCCAAAACTACCTTAAAACGACCAATTACGCAACTTTGTCGTCTGCCGATTAATGGTGACACTGGCTCTTAAATTTAAAAGCTTCGCGTCTCATTCTACGATATCACTGTATAAATGTTTGTATAATCAATGTATGTATTATAAGTATATCTCATAAGTTGGATGGAATTCTTTTCCTTCTCGTCAATATTATTAAATTTATATGTCAGTTTGCGAGCCATCTGTCGGGCTCGACTGTCCTTCGAATTTAATTGCTGCTTAATATTATATCAAATATCGAATTGTGTTAAATGCATTCTACATTGTTAATGTAAGTCATTATTATTGTTGTAGTAGAATTCTCGGACCGTCGGTTCCTTTTAGTAATTAAACGATCGTGCGCTGATAAAAATAGCCTAAATATCTAATCTTTCATTGATTCGTAACCATCGGTATACGAGGCGGGCGGGATGTTCGAGAAGCAGGCTTCTCGAATATTCTCGAAACTAAACTGTTTCCTGGAAGATTTTCTGACTGTACATATGGGTAAATAGTCAGACTCGAGACAAACAGACTGTGTCGATCGGCGATTGGTGAATCCGCGAGCGACCAGATGTTCGATTCGTATTGCCTGCAAGCTCGAGCTGACACTGTCCGTTTAAACTCCGAAGGGAACAGAGCTATTGTCGCGAACGAGCCAAGACGGCCTAACTCAGCGCGCGTATTAATACTCGTACGGTGAATATTTTGACAACGCACTGACGGTCCGTGAGTTCGGAAATAATTAAAGAATTATATTAATTGTTGGTAACCACTGTTGGATTCCACTTTATTACCGTTCCGTCTCCTATCCCGGCGATAAAATAAATATTTTCGGTGTGATCGTGAGATCGGAGGCACGACAACAATTTGCATTTGAAAATTATGCGCTTACGATGAAAAAAATTATTCTCCATACAATGCAGAGGATTATATTTAAATTATGTACATAATTATACGTTTATATTTTATAAGTATACGTATAATAATTGAATAACATGCGTTATTAATAGAAATTTGCATTGTAAAACTTTAAATTTCATAGATGTCATTTGTAGGATTTTTAATTATAGTTTTATTGCATTATTGAAACTTTATTTTTATCATTACTATAGATGATTTTCCTCGAGATCAACAGAGAATAATTGAAGTAGAAGATATTATTGAACGTGAAGCTGTTACCTATATAGCAGGTTACGTAGCTTATAGGTTTCGTATGCAATATAGTTTCTTAGGAGACTATACGAAAAATGTTGAATTTTCGCCGCATAAGCCTGATTGGGTTTTAATAGTATCAAATGGTCATTTGATTTATCCCTCTGTTAATTTCATTGAAGCAGCGTTAATTATGAACAAGATTTTTAAAGAATTCCATGGAACTTCTGGCTTATCTAAAAGTATGTGAATTTTTAAGACTGTAACTAAATTAACAATGGAAAAAATGCCAGAAGAGTATGGTATACCTGAAGAAGTAATGCTATGTCTTGTTCGTACAAGAACGTACATAAGATTGCGAGAAATTAATAAGAAATTAGTGTCTGATGTAAAAAAAAAACGTTTATACAAAAAAGTTTCAAAATTCATGTATTGAAATCTGTAATATCAGCGTGCCACATATGTTCATTTTCACATATCAATTTCTTGTATACTATTCAATAATAAACTTATTGAACACAACTTCTCGTGTTATTAAAATAAAATATTTATTACATTTATTGAAATTGCTGTATTTAAATAAACCTATCTTATATCCACAATATTTTTAAAACTTCAGAAAATTATTTACTTTTTCCTCATACATCTATTCGATTGTTCAATTCATGCTTCTTTTACATTTATTTTAATATTTTTTTATATATAATTTTAACATTTCTTACTTAAAATTAATTATTACATCAAAATAAAATTGCATTATATGCAGAACAGAAAAAGAACTTAATTCTCATTTGAAAAACTGCGGTCTTAATTCTATTGGCCAATAAACCAATATGTCTGCTATTTGGCCCTACGCACTCATTGGTTATTAGAAAGGATGCGCAACAGCATACCTTGTTTTCTTTCTACCATGGTCGCAAGCGTGCCCTAAGGTGTTCTCTATGCCCGGTGGTGGGGGGTGTGGGGTCCGTGGGGCAAGATCCCGGAGGGGGATCATGCAATTGCGTTGATAGGTCCGCGTTGGAGGGGGAGGGGGAGGGGGAGGGGGAATTTAGGCGCGCTTGTCGGGACATAGTGTAATATTTAAAATAACCTAAAGGTGATCAGCTATAATTTATGACATCGGCAATAAATTATCGTGACGTCGATTTTTCTTTTTTCTTTTCTTTTCTGTGTAGATACCTTTGTCGAGGGCTTCGTGTTCGAACATGTTTCACGACGCCATTTTAGAGTTGTAACGTCACGTACTACGTTTCTTTCTCTCGCTCGACTCACTTTCCTTCGCGTTCTCGAACTTTCCTCCTCTTTGGTATTTTAATATTTTAATATTATAAATATATTAATCATTTTATTAGTTCCTTAAATTTATAGTTTAAGAAAGAGACATTATCGCAACGCATAATTTAAACAAGGAATAGAGGAGAAGGAGGTGGAAGGAAAATTAATTTAAAATTTTTTACCGTGTTGTACATTTATTCATGTTAAATCTTCTTTACAAGATATGTGTGTTGCGAGGTTTATTAAAACTACACAGAAAAAACAGTATGGTTGGCACAACCCCATAAAATAGTAACATTTGGGGCAACCATATTTAGGGTTGTCACACCCACAAGTATGTTTACTGTATCAAACGCATAGTGGAGGCAACCATATGCGTTTGATATAGTAAACATACTTGTGGGTGTGACAACCCTAAATATGTTTGCCCCAAATGTTACTATTTTATGGGGTTGTGCCAACCATACTGTTTTTTCCGTGTAAAAAAGAAGAAAATACAATTAAGTATGTAAAAATGTATGCACAATTATATATGTATATACGCAAAATTTTAGTACTCACTCATTGTGCCGGTTCTTCCACGATTCGTTTCCAGTGTCCATCTTATAAAAATTCTAATTCTCCCAAATCCAATAATGCTCCAAAGACCGATGTTTAGGGCACCACTTGTACATGCGGCTGGCTAATTGCGATCGATCTACTTGATTAACGTCTTGACCCACGTCTTGGTTTTTATCCACATTCGCGTACTCACGATCCAAAAAACATTTCGGTTTTGATGGTGGTGGTTTGCGTTGCAATTCATACACAGAATCATCGCTTAAAGATTTAGTTGAATACACTGTGTTGAAAAAATAATCTTGAACTACAGCACAGCATGTCTCAATATCAAGAGAAACGTGTTCCAAACACATGTCTCGTATATCTGTAATATCACAGGTCTGCAATACTTGATGTTTAGGACACCACTTGTTAGTTCGAGTGAGCACGTTTCGAAATCCAAGTTCTCGATCGCGAAGATTATGCACAATCGATGAACAATAATGTTTAGTCATTCCCGCATTGTCCATATTTAACAGTTACAGCGTGTTTGAATTTTTTCAAAAACTCGATACGACGAGAACGTAACTAACTAACGTCCGTGCTCACCGGAAAAACTAACTGAAATGCTGTAGATTTTATTTACCAAGGTTGAATTTTCTTGGAAAATTCTGGAAGCTTTTGTCGAGGGCTGCATGTCGGGACATGTTACATTGCACTATTTGTGCCAACATTTTGAAACATAGGTACATATAAAACAGCAGGGTATAGCGCGATTGATACCCGTCATGGTATTTCTATTTCAAGAAATAACCCTTTATATCTTCGCGGCTGTGAGAAAAAAGCGTTATAGAATTGAGCGCCGATGACAGGCCGCCATAATTTATGACCAAGTATCGTGACGCCGAGATGTCGTCTTCACTTTATTTTTGTGAAGAGCCCTTTATCTGGGCTACGTGTCCGGATATGTTATATTTTACCATTTTGTGTCAAAATTTTTTAGAAACATAGCCGGATTCAAATTCTAAGGGATGTTACTTCTCTTTGCGATGCTCTTGGAAAAAGAGAGAAAAAGCGATAGACGAAAATTATATAAATGAGAAACGAAAGGCACCAAAAATCGCAGTCTATGCTAGGCATCAGTCGTGACTTTGCTCTGTGCCGTATAAGAAGACCTTACTTCGAGCTACTTCGAGCGCTCGACTTTTAAAATATCGTTCAGTACCAGTGTAGGTGCGCGCAAGTGAATAAAAAGTAAAGTGATTGATAAGTGACGTTACGAATATTTTTCTCAAAATAATGGAATGAGAGAATAATAATTGGGAGGCAATAATGGACGTAGATTCATCCGATAAAGAAGATCGCGCATTATCAGATGACAGTGGGCGCAATTCACCAGGGGATGACCAACGAACCAAAAAAATTGTATATCGCGACGAGATTCTCGCGCTAAGTGGGCGCACTAAGTGTTGCGCAATAATTTTCTATTACACATTGGGCAATGACTATCGAGCATGCATGTCATGAATGATTGACATAGCGTCTGATACACAAGATATATACATGTACGCCGTACGCAGACACGTAATCAAGCTGCATGACGCAATTGAGGGCCGGTACTGCTCCAATTGCAGACAAAAATTGTACCAAATCTTGCCATGCAATATGTGTCCTATTTGCACAGAGATGTAAAAAGGACTTAATATTGTAAAAAAAGACATTGCAATATGGACCGTTTAAAAGAGCAAGTGCAAGAGCTGTCGGAGCAATCCGCTCGACTGAATTCGAGGGAAGAATTCACCGCGTGGGAGCAGCGATGCGACGAGATAATCGAGGAAGGACGCAGTTGCGCCAAGCGTCCACGATTATCCGTTTACGACAGACAATCTTCGGTGGCTCAAATCACGCGACTCGAAAGTTTCAAAGATTTGGTACGTCAACGTTTCGTGCATGCGGGCGCCGGATACAGTGCGAGTGCGAGTGAGACAGGACTCCAATGGTGCGAGATCGATACGGCTTTTATAAGTCGTATACAGACTGGTGCAGTAATAAACTTAAAACATATAGTGCCTCGCCAGTTTCTCGAAGATGCCAGAGACATTGTGCTCGATCGTGTGCGGACCATCATGCGAGAGCATGAAAATGTAAAAGTGAATACCGTGTTCAACGGTGAGTGTGTGACAGGTGACAAACGTGCGGATAAAAGTATCGCTACGGGAAACTTTGAACTTTTTTGTACGTCCAACCTGTGTGAGTGGTATGAGCAACGCGTTATCGAGCCTACGTTAGCCACCTTGGAGGAATTTCAAGAACGTGATAGTGGGTGGGCGTTGTCGCGTATACTGAACGTGACGATTAATATAAACAAGTACAATCCTTTGCACGCGGGGTGTTTCGTGGAAATGCCGCGAGAGATAATAAAAAAGAGAGCGGTGATCAATGTGCGATCAAAGGACAATGCGTGTTTCGCGTGGTCGGTGGTAGCTGCTCTGCATCCAGCCAAAACAAATGCAAATCAACCATTCTCGTACCCCCATTATTCATCGGTGCTAAATCTTCAGGACATTAAGTTTCCAATGACGTTAAACCAAATTAAGAAGTTTGAACGACTCAACGACGTGTCGATAAATGTATATACTGTCGAGTGACAGGAGACGCTAAACATTCTCCCGGTACGACTCACCGACAGTAAGAAGAATAGGCACATTAATTTGCTGTACTTGCCAGATCCGCGGGACGACAACGTGGGACATTTCGCGTGGATAAAGAACCTGTCCCGCCTCGTGAGCTCGCAATTGAGCAAACACGATGGCCGGAAATACTTTTGCGATCGGTGAGTACTTATACATTTTATATAAAATAAAAAATTGAAATAAATTATTTTTTGTTTAAAAAAGATAATAAACAATAATAATAAACAAATTTTTTTTTTTCAGATGCTTAC
>JASTWQ010001217.1:0-19284 GCA_035220615.1 Leptothorax acervorum
GGGTGGCGAACACAGCAAACGGAGAACGACGTTTCTTAATTGTAAATTTTCAGCTTCGAGTTTTGCATCGCAATAGTTCCGCTTGTAGGGCACGTAGCGGAAAAATAAAAACACTTTTATTATACGAATTTGGTCCAAGCTATCCATTAAGCCTAGTTGAAACTTAATCCGTTCGCTAGTTATCGAGATCTAAAAATCTCGGGTACTCGCAACTCGTTGCGTCGCGTTAATAGAGCCACGGCCGGCGGTCTCGCTCCGCGCGTATGTACTTGGCGCGAGACACTACCATGTCTCTTGATTACTTTGATTTTTCCAAGGTAAAGGTATTACTTGGATTTTTTCAAGGTAGATTATCAACATAAATTATAATTTTAAACAATAAACAAAACCCGTTCGTAGTTACCCCAGCTACGATTCGGCATTGCCCCGCGTGCGGCGGGTAACTCCGAATGGCAAGTTTTGCTTTTGTTTAAAATTGTTCACGTTGAAAATTTATAAATATTATTGTAATTTAAAGCCAAATAACTGGAATATTACTTGAAACAGACTTCTATAATTGATAAATAATCGTCAGCTTTATTTAACTTTTCCCTTAGATGTTTGCAATTCTTCCATTCTCCCATACCCTTAAAACTATTTTCGTTAATAAATTTATTGTGGAATAAGGAAGCAAGTTATTTTTTTAAAAGTAACTGTTGAGCTGAGTATAAGAACCGAAAAAAATTATATAGGAATTAATTTAAAGGAGACACAAAGGGTTCTATAATTTACCCCTGAATCTAGATTTGCGCCATTAGAGGTTGATTAGGGCAAAATCCTGAATTACGTTTTTGAGCATTTGTATGGGTGACTTTCGTAAGCAAGAACCAAGTCGATATCTCATCGGGCCTAAGAGATATTGACGAATCCGTAAAAATACATTTTACCCCTTCTCACTCCCTTAGGGATTGAACTTTTAAAAGTTCTTAGTGGGTGCTTACGTCATGAGAGGAATACACCCCTCGAATTTCATGTTTCTAGGTTCAGGGGTTTGGGCTGGGCGTTGATGAGTCAGTCAGCCAGTCAGCCAGTCAGCCAGTCAGCCAGTCAGCCAGTCAGCCAGTCAGCCAGTCAGCCAGTCAGCCAGTCAGCCAGTCAGCCAGTCAGCCAGTCAGCCAGTCAGCCAGTCAGCCAGTCAGCCAGTCAGCCAGTCAGCCAGTCAGCCAGTCAGCCAGTCAGCCAGTCAGCCAGTCAGCCAGTCAGCCAGTCAGCCAGTCAGCCAGTCAGCCAGTCAGCCAGTCAGCCAGTCAGCCAGTCAGCCAGTCAGCCAGTCAGCCAGTCAGCCAGTCAGCCAGTCAGCCAGTCAGCCAGTCAGCCAGTCAGCCAGTCAGCCAGTCAGCCAGTCAGCCAGTCAGCCAGTCAGCCAGCAGTCAGCCAGCCAGTCAGCCAGCCAGTCAGCCAGCCAGTCAGCCAGCCAGTCAGCCAGCCAGTCAGCCAGCCAGTCAGCCAGCCAGTCAGCCAGCCAGTCAGCCAGCCAGTCAGCCAGCCAGTCAGCCAGCCAGTCAGCCAGCCAGTCAGCCAGCCAGTCAGCCAGCCAGTCAGCCAGCCAGTCAGCCAGCCAGTCAGCCAGCCAGTCAGCCAGCCAGTCAGCCAGCCAGTCAGCCAGCCAGTCAGCCAGCCAGTCAGCCAGCCAGTCAGCCAGCCAGTCAGCCAGCCAGTCAGCCAGCCAGTCAGCCAGCCAGTCAGCCAGCCAGTCAGCCAGCCAGTCAGTCAGTCAGTCAGTCAGTCAGGACATTTGTCTTTATATATATAGATTATTAACGAATCTCTGAAAACAAATTTTACCCCCTTTCACCGCCTTAGGGGACGAATTACTAAAAATCCCTTCTTAGTGGGTGCTTACGTCATGAGAGGAATACACCCCTCGAATTTCATGTTTCTAGGTTCAGGGGTTTGGGCTGGGCGTTGATGAGTGAGTGAGTCAGTCAGTCAGTCAGTCAGTCAGGACATTTGTCTTTATATATATAGATTATTAACGAATCCCCGAAAACAAATTTTACCTTTTTTCACCGCCTCAGGGGACGAATTACTAAAAATCCCTTCTTAGTGGGTGAGTGAGTGAGTGAGTCAGGACATCTGTCTTTATATATATAGATAATAGATACTAAATATATCTTACTCTTAATTAGATTTAATTCAAGTCTATATTCATTTGCATATCGCATCCGGTACAAATTCTAAATATGTATTACATCATTGCAAGGTAATCTTAAACTTAAAAGAAATTATTGAATATCAAATGAGAATTTATTAATTATTTAAAGTAATTTATTTAATTCACATTATTATTATAATGTATTTTAATGCCATTGTATCTAGTTTTTTACGTAATTTTAAAATAAATAATCACAAAATTAATAATCACCAATGTGACCACAAAATACTACGATTACGATTAAACTGATTCACACCTAAATCCAGATTTATCCCTTTAGAGGTTGATTAGGGCAAAATCCTGAAATATGTTTTTGAGCATTTGTATGGGTGACCTTCGATCGTAAGCAAGAACCAAGTCGATATCTCATCGGGCCTAAGAGATATTGATGAATCCGTGAAAATACATTTTAACCCTTTTCACACCCTTAAGGGCCGAATTTTTAAAAATCCCTTCTTAGTGGGTGCTTACGTCATGAGAGGAGTGCACCCCTCGAATTTCATGTTTCTAGGTTCAGGGGTTTGGGCTGGGCGTTGATGAGTGAGTGAGTGAGTGAGTGAGTCAGGACATCTGTCTTTATATACATATATAGATTACTCAAAAAAGAATTGTAATATGATGTTGCGTAATTTGATATGAAGTTATAAATGTCTACATATAATTGTATATAAATAAATGTATAAATAGATCTTATTATATGTAATTATATATAATATGATATAATTATATATAATTATATATAATTAGATATAAACTTTTTTCCCGGGCAGCATGGACATAATGGACATGATATCCTCTGTAGGAGACCATATTTTTCATCAGTAATATTGTTAAACTGAATAGGAAAAAAGATGATAGAAGCTCAGGATCGGCCGCAGTCAAAAGAATATAATTTCACAATGTTAGGAATAATTTCTAACAGTCGATAATAATCGATAATGTCGGTAATGGCGATATCGATATAGTTGGTCGAAATACACGTTCATCGCCACGAGGCGCTCGTCTAAAAAGATACAGAAAGAAAGTTACTTCTGTTCGCAGTTCTCTCACAATCTCGACAGGATTATTTTCTCTTGATTATTCAGTCCTCGAGTTTATTGCAAAAACGCAAGTCACGACAAGGTATATATTTGTTTCACTGAATAAATCTTATGCTCAAGATACAACGATTGTCCGTTCCTTTATACGTAATACCACTGCAAAAGCCTACACACAAAAAAGTCGCAAAATTTAGATATAAAAAAACGTGTTAAATATTAAAAGGACCGATAATGTGTCAAGCGTGTGCGTCGGTCGAAAATGGATTGAGATTATAAAGAAAATTATCGCAAGACGAGCCGTTGCCGTTAAGAAGTATAAATAATAAAAATAAAAATAAGTATAAACAAGGATGACGAGAGACACTATAAATTTTTGATAACGGACAGGTATGCGTGGTGTAAACAATCTGTGTCAGATTGTAAATTCAAACCGTTATGCTGTTGCTTTATGCGCAAAACTTCCGAAATGAGTCTTTTATAATAGTGTCTCT
This sequence comes from Leptothorax acervorum, assembly GCA_035220615.1. Taxonomy (NCBI): domain Eukaryota; kingdom Metazoa; phylum Arthropoda; class Insecta; order Hymenoptera; family Formicidae; genus Leptothorax; species Leptothorax acervorum. The sequence continues at coordinate 3,726 of JASTWQ010001217.1, forward strand.
CGTGATCCATAATTTGGACGCTTTTCCAATCGAAATCGTGACTTAGTTGCACTGCTCGCACTGTTCCTTATATGCGCACCACATGTCACACTTCTCGTGATCACCGAATGCATGCGGAACGATATTGAGGAGACCAGCTCGTACGTTCTCGACATTTTCTTTGTTCTTCAGCAATACGCAACCGAAGCAATATTTCATGTATTCAATGATTTTGCTCGGAATTTTTAGTTTCCATATATCCTTGCTGAGAGTGCACGTTGCGTGATTTTTGTCCGATTCTTTATCAAATGCATGACGTGCTTCGCGACGTACATTGGCGATAGTGGACAAATCGTTGTCTTTTATGATTGTACCAATTTGTACATTCTCCTCTTGTAGTATCGAATTTTTTGTGACAACAACACAGCCATTTTCTGTTCCATTGATTTCGAAGTGCCCGTATGGTTGACTCTACATTCGTGGTTATTCGGGGAATACCCTCTTTCGCATAGTACGCAGCGTTTATTGCGAGTGGCATAACCGCAAACTTTACCACCTGTAGCCCCTATCGCTATTGCATGTGCCAAAACACGAGAAAACATATGTGCATATATCTTTTATGAGCGACATATAGTACATATTTATTAGATAACACTAGGCAACAAATTTTGACTCTTTTTTGTGTCAACTTAATGACTATGTTAGTCGTATTTCTTGTGCCTAAAGATGACGGAAAATCATTGGATTTTCGCAAAAAGGTTGTTTATGTGATCAGGACATCGTGTATTTTTGAAATTTCAATATTTTTTTAGGATTGGAGATAAAGGAGGAGGGTCCCTGAGGCCTGTTTTCGGCACCCTTCAAAATTGGACCAAAATGGCTGGAATCACTTCCTTATACCCTTGGAAGTAATATTTAGTCAATTCCAGCCTAAACGGAAGTATTTAGAGTGTATACTTTAAGTATATATGGTGCATCAGGCATTGAATATATTGAAATCGACATTTACGTGACCTTCAAATGACTATCCAAGGTCAAACCAATGACACCATTTTATGTCCCCCTTAAAACCATACAACTTTTATCTGAAACATTTTTCTCAAAAACACTTAGTTTTCCAAAGAAATGCTTGATACGGGCGCGCTGATGCACCCTGTATACTTGAAGTATACACTCTAAATACTTCCGTTTAGGCTGGAATTGACTAAATATTACTTCCAAGGGTATAAGGAAGTGATTCCAGCCATTTTGGTCCAATTTTGAAGGGTGCCGAAAACAGGCCTTAGGGACCCTCCTCCTTTGACTCTGGGTGTGTTTTTATTGACAGGTAAAAATATTATTTGCTTTGGGGCGATAGCCTAGACCTCCTTTGAACTGAGGAATGTGTGGTCGGTATGTCGAATAAAAAAGAAAACATTTTTTATGGCCATATTTTTTCAAAAAATTAACGTTTTTTAATTTAATTGTTTATAAAAAATGTTTTTTTCATTCGACACACCTACCACACATTTCTCAGTTCAGGGGGTCTAGGCAACCTCCCAAAGCCAAAAATATTTTTACCTGTTAATCAAAGTACACCCAGATGTACCCAGATGATGATGATTCGGAACGGAAGTCGTCAGAAGCGTAACGGAAGTCCGTCAGATTTGCGCGTCACGGAAGTCCGGCAGATCTGCGCGCCACGGAAGTACGTCATGAAAAGTAGAAACTTCTTATGGGAGTGATTCGGTGCGGGCGCGTCACAAAAGTCCGTCAGATCCGCGCGTCACGAAAGTACGTCATGAAAAGTTGCAACTTTTAATGGGAGTGATTCGGTGCGGGCGCGTCACGAAAGTCCGTCAGATCCGCGCGTCACGAAAGTACGTCATGAAAGGTTGAAACTTCTAATGGGAACAATTCGGTGCAGGCGCGTCACAAAAGTCCGTCAAATCCGCGCGTCACGACAGTACGTCATGAAAGGTAGAAACTTCTAATGGGAGTGATTCGGTGCGGGCGCGTCACGAAAGTCCGTCAGATCCGCGCGTCACAAAAGTCCGTCATATCCGCGCATCACGAAAGTACGTCATGAAAAGTTGCAACTTCTAATGGGAGTGATTCGATGCGGGCGCGTCACGGAAGTCCGTTAGATCTGCGCGTCACAAAAGTACGTCATAAAATGTTGAAACTTTTAATGGGAGTTATTCGGTATGGGCGCGTCACGAAAATCCGTCAGATCCGCGCGTCACGGAAGTACGTCTCGAAACGTTGAAACTTCTAATGGAAGTGATTCGGTGCGGGCGCGTCACAGAAGTACGGCACAAAAGGTTGAAATTTCTAATCGTAGTAATTCGATGCGGGCGCGTCACGGAAGTCCGTCAGATCCGAGCGTCACGAAAATGTGTTCTATTAAATATAATAATAACATGCAAAAATTTGCGTGTGGCTTCCACGCCCGGCAGAAGTAAAACTTCTTAGCTGTGAGGAATAGGGTAGTATCTCGTTTATAGTATCTGAATGAAAGCCTATGTAATTAATAAATCAAATTTTAAATATAAATAAATTAAAGCCGATGCAGTTCACAAATAAAAATTGATTTGTAAATTAAAGCCTGTATAATTCACAAATCAAATATTAAGTATAAAATAAAGCCGATAAACATCACAAATAAAAATTTATTTGTGAATTAAAGCTTGTATAAACTACAAATTAAATTTTAATTATAAATAAAAGCCGATACACATCACAAATAAAAAATAATTTGTGAATTAAAGCTTGTATAATTCACAAGTAAAATTTTAATTATAAATTACAGCAGATACACATTACAAATAAAAATTTATTTGTGAATTAAAGCCTATTATAATTCACAAATCAAATTTTAATTATAATATAAAAGTAAAGTTTCAGGTTATGAGAAAAATTTGCCCATATATAATTATATATAAGTGTAACAACTGTTACATTTATATATAATTATATATGGGCCAACTGTTGCCAACTGTTACATTTAACGCCTGTTACAATTAAAGCCTGCGTAATTCAGAAATCAATTTTTAATTATAAATTAAAGCCGATGCAATTCACAAATAAAAATTGATTTGTGAATTAAATAAGCTTTAATTAGCGCGTCACGTTCCCGCGTTACAAGAAAAAGAATATACGTGTTGCCTCCTCGCGCGGCAGAAGTGAAACTTCTTAGTTGTGAGGAATAGGATAGTATCTTGTTTATAGTATCTGAAATAAAGTCTGTGTAATTCAGAAATCAAATTTTAATTATAAATTAAAGCCGATGCAATTCACAAATAAAAATTTATTTGTAAATTAATGCCTATATAATTTACAAATCAAATTTTAATTATTTAAAGCCGATGCAATTCACAAGTAAAAATTGATTTGTGAATTATACAGGCTTTAATTTACAAATCAATTTTTATTTGTAAATTGCATCGGTTTTAAATAATTAAAATTTGATTTGTGAATTATATAAGCTTTAATTTACAAATCAATTTTTATTTGTGAATTGCATCGGTTTTAATTTATAATTAAAATTTGAGTTCTGAATTACACAGGCTTTAATTCAGATACTATAAACGAGATACTATCCTATTCCTAACAGCTAAGACGTTTTACTTCTGCCGCGCGTGGAAACCACTCGTATATTTTTTTTACATGCGCTTTATTGCAGGTTAAAGCTGTACAACATTCTCTTCAAAATTTTCTTATAACTTCAATCAGTTGTAAGATATTTGCTCGGACATTTATGGACGGACACCCTGTATATACAAAACAATTCATTTTACATTATATGTGACGCGCGCGCATCTCGTCACCGTTTGTAATTTTTGTTTGGTCCAGGATTTGTAATACTGAAATGCGACACATCGGCAAAATTGTAGTTTATAATTTTCCACTCCGAAAAGTACTATGACACGTGCTGGAACGAAAAACAAAATACGAAATGCATAAACACAGTACAATTTTTTATATAATAGAACAATACACAGCGCGCGCTTCGCGAGCGTCATTTGTTCTCTGACATTGTACATTTTTAATGATTTATATATATGTATAATTATATATGTATACGTCAAAAATATCCTTTCTTGAAAATTTAAAGAAAAAGAAATCATTCATATATCGTACTTTTTTATACACATAATTTTTAACTTGTTTAATATCGCGTTGGTTACCAAGATAAACTTTTAATGCTTGACAAGAACGTACTCGTGAAAAGGCAACATAAAGTTGCCCATGATTAAAAACATCTTTACGTTCATTTATTCTTACTTTGTGAAATGTTTGTCCTTGTGACTTGTTAATTGTCATAGCCAAAGCTAATTTTATCGGAAATTGTCTTCTTTTAAAAGTAAAAAGATATATCTACATTTTCGCAATACAGCGTTATACGATTCAAGAAAACAATATCTCTTACTTCATCACCTGTTAAGATTTTACATTTCAATAAATCATCAGCAAGTTCTATAATCATTAATCTGGTGCCGTTGCAAAGACCTTCATTGATACTGAGGTTTCTAATCAACATAATGACACAATTCTGTCTTAAACGCAATTTATAAGGAGGAAGAGATGACGGAGACAAAGTATTTAAATATTCTGGTAGTAAAACTTCACTAATGTCACCATTATCACCACAGTTTTCAGTACCATCTGTACTTGTATAAATTCGTTCTTCAAACGTATCTAATAATTCGACAACTTGTTTATTAATTTTATCTACATCGACATTTCTTGCAGAAAGTATTGCACACTTCGTCATTTTATTAAATTCTTTATTTCGTATTAGATTACCATATACAATATATACATATCTTCTACAATATTGGCATTAATAGGTGTAATACAATAATCCGGAAGTTGTATATTATCATTAGAATCATTTAATATGCCATCTCCCATATCTAATAGAAATTTTGCAAATTTGGTTTCCTCTGGAAAAACTCGCATGTTTTGTTAAAGAAAAACTTATAAAATGTCTCCAAGTAGAACTAAACTTGATCGAAAGATTCACGATTTCACTTCGAGTACCATGTATCTTAATAGGGAGAAGCTGTCTAAAATCACCACCTAATACAATAATTTTTCCACCAAAAGGTAAATCATTATTCATAATGTCACGTAATGTTCGACCCATAATCTCTAGAGAATATCGTGGTGTCATTAGCGCTTTATCCCAAATAAAAATATCTGTTTCTTTTAAATATTGAGCTTTCTTTGATTGGATTTTAATGCTAGATGATGAATCAGCAAATAATGGAACCGGCAATTCAAATGTCTTATAAACTGTTTTCTCTGCTGGCAATAACGTCGCTGCAATGTCTGTAAAAGCCATCGTACATATACGTTTATTACGAATTTTGGCTAAGTGATAGATAGTTGTATATGTAAACGTTTTACCTGAACCACCTAGTCCGCATCGATATAAAAACAATTACTATTGCAATTGTTATCATCTATAAATCTATTTAATACGAGCTCTACTATTTCTTTCTGCTTGTCATTTAATTTTTTGTATTGTCTGATTTCTAATACCAACTTCCATAGCTTCCTCAAGCGTCATATAATCTTCATCCTCATAATTTTCTGTCAATTGTTCCATTTGTGGAAAATTTGCGAAACTTTTACCCTTAGCAGAAAGCATAGTACCAATTTGTGCATAAGCTTTCTGTTGCCCTTGTAACAATCCAAAGTGTCGCACATAATCTTCCGACATCGCTACTTTAAAACTTTCCCAAAGCTCTTCAGGATGCAATGGTTGACAATGTAATAATATACGTACAAATAATCTACGTAGTTGTCTTGGCATCATCCATCCAACAGCTTTATTCATAGCTCGTCTCCATTCATCATCATCTTCAATCAAACATAAAGCTAAGCATATGCCGCTGAAAATGATTGACATACTTCTCCATTTACAGTTCTTAAATCATTAAAACTCGTAGCTTCTTTTACAGTGAATAATAATAGTCGTAAATGAAATAATTCTGTTTGTGTTGGACTAACGGAATACATTCGTCCTATACAATTATAATGACTTTTACGTTTGACCCAACGCTATAGATTTCTCCCATTAATTTTCTCTTTTTGAAACGTATAATAATGTAATAACGTGGAAATTCTACATATAAATACTGTCTTGCTTCTTTATCACGAGAATTTAATGAGAAATAATCATTTAACATCATAACTTGATTTAAAGCAGAAGTCATTGCTTCTTCAATAGCTTCATTTTCAATTATAACATTTTGTTTGTTATGAAGATGCACAAGCAAGCGCACAATAGTATGGCTTTTATCTTATAGCTTTTTTCAAGAATACGCCAAGTGACTTCTACAGGTCCAACGTAACGAGTTTCTATAAAATTACGTATTTCATCATAATCAATAATTACATTTTCTGTTATTGGCTCAATTGTTTCAGCAGCAACATCATGTCCCTTGTGAATATACTTATACAGATATTTGACCGATTTAATACTTGAAACTACCTTAACATTTATGTGACAATTAAAAATAATTGATAAAATAGGAAGTACATAACGATTATCATCTATATATCTACCAGGGTGTTCAAAACTTCTGCCATTATTTCGTCGACGATAATAAGGATAAGCATCTTCATCCATTCTGGTTTCTTCAAGATATGGTTTAGGATAATGTTTTGAACACTTTCCATTTATCAAACACCAATCACCACAAGGTCCATGAATCTTATGTTTCATTACTATATCATGTAAAGTACGATTTTCACAAGGATCAGGAATTTCAGCAGAGATATATTTGTCAACAATTTGTGGAGTTGTTATTTTAAAATTGTATTTTAAAGTAACTAACATGTGAACATGTGGCAAACCGTGTTTTTTAAATTTAATGACATACACAAAGGCTGCTACCTCCCCAAAAAATTCTTGCTTAACAATTAAATCAATTAAATAATCCTTTCTAATATTAAAAACACGAGCAAAAATATCAGGTCTATCAGAAGTTTGTTGGCCAGGTAAAAGACTTTCTTCAATTTCACGCCATTTTGGATTGCAAGTCATTGTAATAAAAAGATCTGGTTTACCAAATTTACTAACTATTGCCATTACATCTTGATAATTTTGTAACATATTAAGTGGTGATCCAATAAATGTGGATGGAAGTATAATTATCTTTCCAATACGTCCATTTAAATTATTTGCTGTAGTTTGTAAATAATCTCTTAAACCTTGATATGTTTCAGTGCATAATTCTTTTTTATGATCTCTACAATAATTTATTCTGTCTTTTTCAATTTTTACATAATTGTCCACAAGCCATTGTTGAAATAAACGACGACCCAATAAGAAAACGTTAAATTCATCACGAATAGCCATGCGATATTTAATATACTGGCTTCTAGTTATTCGTTTATTACTATTTAGTTTTGTTAAATGACAAAGTCATCCTTGAGTACCATATGGATAACATAATGGATATATCCACGGTTCAACATTTGGATCCATGGTACTAACATTTTGTAAAGTTTTGCTATTTCTATTGCGTATTGTTACATACGATTCTGGAATTTTTCCATCAGCAATTGTATGAAAAACAGCTGCAACTTTATTAGTTCTTTAAGCATTATATCGTCTTTGATCCATACCTGGTTTTAATGTAAATAATAATTGTAATTCTGGCAACAATTCTCCAGATTCTATTTCTAATCGTCGTTGATTTTCTAACTCTTCACCCATTATTTGATAAGATTGAGCAAATATATTAAATTCTTGCATTATATGTTCAAGATTTTGTACAATTTCCAAATCTAAATATGAGTTTTTATTAAAACGATAATTTATAGCTTTATTAGAATCTACAATAAAAAGTTGACCATAAGTTGGATTTTCACTTGGAGCAGCATATAATGCTGTATTCATTTATTAATAAATTTGCCCTTGTATTTTAAAACAATACGGACCTGATCGTCTATTTTAAAAATTAATTAAATTATTATTAAATGACGCAAATAAAAATGAACTATTGTATGCTACAAATATGTTGGAAAAAATTAATAGACTTTGCATGACTACTATCTGTTGACTTTCGGGCAGGGATGACCAGGAAAGGCAGCCAATAATTTGTGTACCTATAATAGTTTACTATATAAACGTGAACTCACAATCAAAACTCGTTCAAACTTAGAGAGACAAAAGAAGCGAAGAATGAACCGGAAGTAGTAGCGCGCGCAGTGATACAAGGAAACACATTAAAAGGAACTATCGCGTACATTTAACATAAGGATCGAACTTAATAAACTAAACATAAGCATTATGTATATTACGATATTTCTACACTCCCTCTATCAGAATATATACATAAGGTGTTACTAAAAGACCGTCCACTAACTACATAGCAGTATTCCTTGTCAAAAACTGAGTCAAAAAGTCCTGAACCATTTTTTTCTACAATGCTTAACAGAACAGTAATCATTGAGTAAAGTTAGTCCAACCAGCGCCGTTCTTTAGCCGGGCGAACGTCGGTGAGCCGCGCGCCTGATAGTGTGCGTGAGCGCTCCGCCGCGCTATCCCTTCGCGCGCGTCGTGTATAATATTTTTACGCATTGTAATAATAAAAATAATTTTTTCTTGCACTAAAAATTACTTTTTACTCTTGTCAGAAGTACCTCCTTACAGAAAATTTTGATAACGGATAAAACTTTCACCGAGACATAACCATTATTAACATATGAAAATTTAAACAAATACAACAAATTATACTGTGTATTTTACAATACAAAAATTATTTTTTAAACAATCCGTTTTGTTAGATATCTTTGCGTTAACTTAAATTAAATTATAAGAAAAAGCACTTATTGAATCTTTCTACGAGTTTTGCCCAGTTACTTAGAAGTAGCAAATTTTTAAAAAGGAATTTACTCTAACACAATTAGATATTTAAATAATCTCATGCTTAAAAGAAAATATTAAAGCGTATTAAAAAATAAAGAGAGATTTTTCGTTATAAGAAAAAGATTTATCCTTTTTTTATGACATTAGGGGAGATCGGGGCTAACTCGACACCGGGGCAAACTTGACACTAGGCTTTTTGCCTATTTAAATCTATCGTAGAAACTTGCCTTTCCTATGGTAAATGCGTCTTTATATGCCAGCGTTGTCAACGGAATTTGGTGACATTCTGAGTTATGGTGTAACTTCTAGTGCGACATAAGCGTTTTTGATGGTAAAAAGTAATTTTTCTGATCACTCAAAAATTTCTACTCTTACGAATCTACCATTAAGTGATTTTGATGGGAATTTCGATGCTCTATACGAATCCGATAATAGTTTTTGCATATTTTCAAAATTTATATGTTTTTAGAGTGACAAAAGTGAAAAACGACGTTTGGGGCAAAGTCGACACCACGCCACCGGGGCAAAGTCGACACTAATCTATTTCGATAAAGCGTTGTAAATAAGTCATTTGTTTTTGGCTTGCAGCAAAATAGTTTGTACATACAATAGAAAAAGACCAGTAATAGATAAGGAAATAATGAAAGAAGCTATTCTTGCCGTAAAAAGAAAAAAATGAAGATCAAACATGCTGAAGAAATATTTGGGGTGTCAAGACAAATTGTCGTTTATTATGGCTCATGACAAATTTGCACGCATGGCCGATCGCGAGTATACCTGCATTAAGCGGAGTCTACAATGAGAATTTAAGCCGTAAAAATTAAGCTTTAAGCCTTAAACCGTAAGAAATTGACAAATTACAATCGGGTATTCTTCTCATATTCGACTGTGATTTGTCAATTTCTTACGGCTTAAGGCTTAAAACTTAAATTTTACGCCTTAAATTCTCATTGTAGACTCCGCTTTAATTGTTTTTCAGACATGAGTTCAGAAGAAGATAATTGAAAGTTCAACAATTTTTTTTCTTATTATTTCCAATGATTGTTTTGCTTTATTCCGAATTTTTGTACTTTCTAAATACACGATAAATAACGTATTTTATTTTCAGACAATAAAAAAATAAGTTTTAAATCAAATCGTATCGATTAGACAAAGTGTTGAGTTTGCCCCGGCATTTTTCAATTTGAAAATTTGTCTTCGCGTCACTTTTCCTCTCCTGGGGGCAAAACAAAGCGACGTACAGCAAAACTTCCTTATACAATTTTGTACCTAAAGGAACACTCTTTAAATGTGTACCATTGAATTTGCTTGAAAATTTTAATTAGTTGTTGAAAATTGCCTTTGAAAAAATCGTGTCAAGTTAGCCCCGGTCTCCCCTATACAAAATTTTTTGTTTAATATCTTGCAGATTACGAAAACGTAGGGAAGATGCTTTATTTATCCTTGCAAATGAGAAATTTCCTGATGTTTTGAAATATTAATAGTCCTGAAAAGAACTGCTTTACAGTGAACTGCTTGTTCTGAAAAGAGCCGTTGTTTAGTCCTAAAAAAGACTGTTACGCATGAAATTGATAAGAATACAAATACCTTTCCAAACTGTCGATGGACCAATGTTTCGATGCGTACGAGAAAAATTTTATTCTTTGTGCGGAAGCATGCATTGTGGTTCGCGGGACTTATTTTGAAGATTTAGTTTAAAAAGTCCTTTTCAGGACTAAGAAATTGTTCTTTTTAGGGCTAGCAGCTTTATGCGTTGCAGTCCTTTTCAGGATTAAACCGGCTCTTTTCAGAGCAAGCAGCTCACTACAAAACAGTCCTTATCAGGGCTATTAATATTTAAAAACGACAGGAAACTTTTTATTCGCAAATATAAATAAAACATTTCTTCTCTACGTTCCCCTAATCTTTAAAATATTAAATAGAAAATATTGTTTAATATTATAAGGAGAGACTAAATCTTTTTGAAACTTATAAGACAAATAAAAGCAAAACGTCGATCTTATAGCGAATAGTAAATTATAACGCATTTAATAACTTAAAACAAAATACAATACAAACGCTTCAGCCTTAGTTTAGACCCTCTTTATTGTAATATTATATAAAGTTAGCTGCAATTCGTGTAAGTTTTTTTATGAAGATGTAAAATTTACTTACCAGACAGTGTAATATCAATGTCATGATGATCTACCTTCTGATTTCAGTAACGAAACGATGCTTATGAATTAATATCAGCGTACGGACTGAAGGCCAGGACTTAATCGTAAGGTGAAATGAGTACAGAGAAATATCATGAAACATCATATAACAAAGTAACACTCGTAAATAAATAAAAATAAACAATATATGTTAAGACCGTTAAGATATAAATCAATACAAAGGAAATAGCCATACGGTCCAAGCTTGGATCTTAGGCAGCTTAATATAATTATCTTCAATATGTACTTAATACGCGTATTTTCCAACATATTAAACTGCGCGCCGATTATTTGTCGGACTTAAAACACAGCTATTGTTGGAACATTAGAAATTCCCTCTCCCTTCCCTAATTAAATCGATATCGATTTAATATTAAAATCACTGTAAAAACTTATTGCGAAAAATATTACCCCAGCCAGGGTTCGAACCTGGAATCTCCCGCATTCCGTTCGGGTGTCTTTACCAATTTGACTACCGCGGCATGTGGTAATATTTATCGCAATAACCGGATAACAATAATTTGAACGTCTTTCTCAGGCGACGTGAATAAACAATATATGTTAAGACCGTTAAGATATAAATCAATACAAAGGAAATAGCCATACGGTCCAAGCTTGGATCTTAGGCAGCTCAATATAATTATCTTCAATATGTACTTAATACGCGTATTTTCCAACATATTAAACTGCGCGCCGATTATTTGTCGGACTTAAAACACAGCTATTGTTGGAACGAATTGGTAAAGACACCCGAACGGAATGCGGGAGATTCCAGGTTCGAACCCTGGCTGGGGTAATATTTTTCGCAATAAGTTTTTACAGTGATTTTAATATTAAATCGATATCGATTTAATTAGGGAAGGGAGAGGGAATTTCCAATGTTCCAACAATAGCTGTGTTTTAAGTCCGACAAATAATCGGCGCGCAGTTTAATATGTTGGAAAATACGCGTATTAAGTACATATTGAAGATAATTATATTGAGCTGCCTAAGATCCAAGCTTGGACCGTATGGCTATTTCCTTTGTATTGAAATAAAAATAAGTTAATAAATAAAACAGACTACAGATGTCAATTGTGTGAAAGTTTTTTGACAATAAGAGAATAATCATTAGAAAGATTTTTTATTTACTAGTTTATTAATTTAATTTATATTTTTTTATTTACTAGTGTTATTTTGTTATGTACTCATTTCACCTTGCGCTTGAGCCTAAGCCTTCAATCCGTGCACTGATTTTAACTCACAAGCATTATTTCATTACTGAAACCAGACACAGTAGATTATCACGAAATTGATATTATGCTGTCTGAAAAGTGAATTTTACATCTCTGTAAAAAAACTTATACAAATTGCAGCTAATTTTTCAATTTTATTTTATTTAAAAGGCAGCAGTTATCACGTAATTTACCTTATGTTCAATCTTTTCTAACAACTTTACCGCTGACCAATGTTTTATAAATACGATAACATTTCAATTTTATTTATGCGTCTAAACTATGACAGAAACGTTTGTATTGTATTTTGTTTTAAGTCATTAAACGTGTTATTATTTATTATTCGCTTTAAAAACTAATATTGTTCGCTCGGCGGTTTGCTCTTATTTGCCTTAAGTTTCAAAAAGATTGTACATTTGGACAGCGTTATTCATGACTTAAGATAAATTTTTTTCTCATAAAAGAAGAAATGTTTTTTTTATTTTTTTATACTTTATTTTTTAATAATATTTTTAATGTATTTTCTTTTAAGTACAAGATTATTTAAATATCTAATTGTTACAGTAAATTTCTCTTAAAAATTTATTACTTCTGAGTAACTGGGCAAAACTCGTAGAAAGATTCAATAAGTGCTTTAAATTAAATAATTTTGACTAATTACATATAATTATATATTATTTCATATATGATCAGATCTGAAAATTGGCCAGGTCTGACCATGCACGCTCATACAAAATCATATAGACGGTCATATCTATTCATATATGGCCATTAAAATATTATCAAATTTATTCAACAAAATAAAATTTATTTCTTTTGTTGAACATTATTTTATTGTCAAAAATCTTTATTATGTGCAAGCTTAATTAATTATATTGTAGGGGCGACCGGGGCTAAACCGTCGGTTTTTTTTCGGTGCCGATTTTTAACAACAAAATAAATAATTTCAGTTAAATGTGGTATATCATTGTAAAGAGTGAACCTTTAGCTACAAAATTTATACAGAAAATTTTTGTCTACGTTGCTTTGTTTAACCGGTATAGAGCAAAAACGACAATGGTGGAAAAATTGAAATCTCAAAAATGCCGGGGTAGAACCGTCACCCCACCCCGGGGAAAATCCGTCACACTGCATTTTCAATACTAATACGTATAGCTGACCCTGAAAAATGATAGGATACATTTTAATAATTGTTATTTAAGAAAAAAATATAAAAATTTATTTTTTAAAATTCTTATGCGAAACATTATTAAAAAATAATTGTTAATAATTAATAATAAATAATAATAATTGTTAATAATTGTTAATAATGAATAATAATAATAATAGTTAATAATTTTTAATAATTAATAATCGTTAATAATTGTTAATAATTGTTAATAATTGTTAATAATTGTTAATAATAATTGTTAATATAATTTTTAATAATAATTGTTAATAATTGTTAATAATAAATAATAATAATTGTTAATAATAAATAATAATAATTGTTAATAATAATTGTTAATAATAATTGTTAATATAATTGTTAATAATAATTGTTAATAATTGTTAACCGTTGTTCTTCTTCAATCAGTTGTTTAACGTGGTTCTCCGGACATCGAATTGTTTTGCGGCTGCGTAAGCGCTCATTTTATCTTTTTTCACCGCAAGAAGTGCCTTCTTGAGTTTCTCCTTGTCGACGGGAGTCGTTTTGCGACGATACGTGCGTACCATTTCCCTACGTATACAAAGTAACGCACGTGCAAGGAAAGACAGAATCACGCTCGAGGGAAACCTAACCTAAAATCGCCGTGAGCTGAAGTCGTGCGCCCGGCGCGCCACAGTGACGAGACTGCCGGACTTGCCCCGGGTGCTTACTGACGGATTAGCCCCAAACACAAGTTTCAGGTTTGATCGCCCACGAAATATTACACATCAACGATAATGAAAAAACTACACTGGATTCGTGTTCAGCATGCATTACTCTTTATAATCACGTACCTGGAGATTTGGAGAGCAAATATTATTGCAGCTATTACAAAATTTCCTCGCGCAGAAAATTTCACTTTCACCTTCCGAAAACACGTTTGGCCTCGTAAAAATCATAAGACGGCAGGTAACCTGCCGAAACTCCGTTGGTCACATGGGTACTATAAGCAGCGTTTACAATGTTAATAGCGAGTTCGCACAATATACAGGTTCCGAGATATTTGATTTGACGGATTTACCCAGTTGACGGTTTAGCCCCGGTCTCCCCTACTTAGAAAATTTGCTTACCATCGCTGGATTTGAACCTGGAACTCCTGGATCTTGAGTCAGTCACCTTACGTACTGTGCTACAACGTTAATTGATATAAAGACGTTTCGTATTGTACTACATATGTTACACTTATTGTTAGTATACGTACGGAAGGTGTCAAACATAGATACTGTATAATTTTCTAACAATATAATTTAATTCTACAAAAATGTAACAAATTTGATTAAAAATTATATTTTTCCATAGATTTTCCGTAGTATTAGATTGTCTTGGATGCCGCTGATTGATATTGGAACATGTGTTTTACCTGAGTACACGCACTCGGTTCTTCTTGAGATAGTAAAACAACTTATTAAATTGTTGTTTGATAAAAAAAAAGGTCCTTGGAATATTAAAAAAAAGAGTGAAGATATTGATAATTTTATTACAAGAACTATAATAGGCTTATTGTATAGCTAATTGGACCAATTTTATATGGTAAAAGTGTTTATTTTTCCGTATACGAGGGTCGTTCGAAAAGTCCGTGCAAAATCAGAGAGATGGCACTACTGGTGCGTATCGAGGTTATTTTCAGTTAGTAGCATCTCTTGGAAGAACACACACCAAGTTTCAGCCAGATCGGTCTATTTCTTTGTGTTTGGCATTCGTTTGAATCGAAGAAGGCGAGTGATTTTCAAAAAATGGACGAAAAAGAATTTTGTGTGTTGATTAAACATTACTTTATGAAAGGCAAAACGCCTCAGGAGACTAAAGAGAAGCTTGGTAAACATTATGGCGACTCTGCACCTTCGATTAGAACAGTTTATAAGTGTTTTCAAAATTTTCGGGTGGCCATATGGGCACAGGTGACGCTGAACGTTCTGGACGCCCTGTTGAGGTCACTACTCCAGAAATCATTGATAAAATCCATGATATGGTGATGGATGACAGAAGATTGAAGGTGCGTGAGATTGCTAGTGCTGTGGGCATCTCGAATGAACGGGTACATAATATTTTGCACCAACATTTGGGCATGAAAAAGCTACCCGCAAGAATGTGTATGAAGTTAGCATATCAATTG